>JAZAYU010000346.1:444983-511631 GCA_038501625.1 Corbicula japonica | reverse complement strand
TACATACCTGGGGACAACCAAGAACAAAAAGCACTGTATTTCCAGAATCATGTTCCTTCATATTTTCTTTAGGCTTAAGGCCTATTATTCTTTAAAACAAGACATGATTCATTGTGTTTTTGTTGAATTGAAGCTCCCAGCAGCGTTATGAGAATGAAACACTCACAAATAACAGCCTTTACATACCCATACCGCTGTAAAATACTTCCAGAACTCAAATTTTCCCAATCTCATATCGAGCACAATTTTATCAAATCGTCCGAAGACATAATCACTTAAAACCAAATAAAACTAAAAAAATCAACTGACAGCAACTTCCTCTGTTACAGTTTGAAAATGTAAACAATCTTTAATTACGTCACAAAACTCTAAATGACGTAGTAGCGAAAGCATTCATCGTGACGTAGTTAATTAACGAATAGACAAGTGCTCAGTTAATTTTTGAATTAAAGAGCATTAAAATGGCAGACTTTGATGTCAGCCCGGCACATGTAATAAAAAGGTTATAAACCGGTGTTCAAGGGCCGGGAGGTGATATCGGCCCGGCAGAGCAACATAGGCCCTCGAGCTAAAGCTCTCGGGCCAATATTGCTCTTCCGGGCCGATATCACCTCCCGGCCCTTGAACACCGGTTAATAACCTCTTAATACTCCATATAACCCTTTACTCCATATAACCCTTTACTCCATATAACCCTATACTCCATATAACCCTTTACTCCATATAACCCTTTACTCCATATAACCCTATACTCCATATAACCCTTTACTCCATATAACCCTATACTCCATATAACCCTTTACTCCATATAACCCTTTACTCCATATAACCCTTTACTCCATATAACCCTTTACTCCATATAACCCTTTACTCCATATAACCCTATACTCCATATAACCCTTTACTCCATATAACCCTATACTCCATATAACCCTATACTCCATATAACCCTTTACTCCATATAACCCTATACTCCATATAACCCTTTACTCCATATAACCCTTTACTCCATATAACCCTATACTCCATATAACCCTATACTCCATATAACCCTTTACTCCATATAACCCTTTACTCCATTTAACCCTTTACTCCATTTAACCCTTTACTCCATTTAACCCTTTACTCCATTTAACCCTTTACTCCATATAACCCTTTACTCCATATAACCCTATACTCCATATAACCCTTTACTCCATATAACCCTTTACTCCATATAACCCTTTACTCCATATAACCCTTTACTCCATATATACACTATGATTGTGTTTGCCAACAATCTAAATCTAGATCAGCTGGCATATCAGTGCCATCTGATCAGGAGATACACTGTTTGCTTTTAGTTTAATTTGGTTATTTCTGACCAAGATGTGACCAGTGAAAATCCAGATCAGATGACATAGATGTGCCAGCTAATCTGGATCTACACTGTTTGCACATGCATTAAAATGCGTATACATGTAAATGGAACAAAAGGTTAATTGAATATGTACTCAGTAACTGATCAAATTCTTTCTGTTTTGATTATAGCAATTGGTGACTATAGGGTCTCAACAAGCTTTAGTTCCAAAGAAAGCTCCCACAATGCCCAAACCAACATGGCATCCACCATGGAAACTTTACAGGGTAAGTAACTGTCATGACCAATCCTGAAAAAGATCCCTAATTACCGTAATCACCCTAAATATTGGGACAGTTAAAAATAATTAAAATTTTTCATGTCCCAATATTAAGGGTCGCATAAAAATATTTGTTCAAAAAGTGTCCCAATATTTTAGGTCGATTTGCATGCATGCACTAGTTATATCTAAAAACAATATAGGAAGTCAACCCAGACGGATCAACAGTTACATAATTATGATTATACGAAATCAAATAATTTTTAGTATTTTTGTAACTATTTTCTGTCTACAGTTTGGAGATTAAAATAATTTATTTTTGTGTTAAAACTTTTCAAGCATTATTTCGTTAAGTGGTAATTGACATTCCGTTAATCCCTTTGCATGTTTTTAATGAAACATGCTTGCCGACTTGAAACAGTGGCTTAACTGGGAAGTTTTCACACTTGCGTCGGTCATTGGACACTCTGTTTTGATAAGAATTAACTTCAATACTCAGGACTGACACTGACACTCGCCCCAGCTGTTATTTGCACTTGAATAGTTAGTTAAGCTAGTTTTTGACAATAAACAGATCGAAAAACGAGAGTGAAGTTCTTTGGATACGGGAATATAGTTAATTAAAAAAAACGAAAACAATGGCCGTTTTAGTTTACAGAGGAGCTTTAGTTAAATAACAAAGGTATATCAGTACTTTATATATTCTAATTTTTCTTCTTGAATTCCTCATGGTAGATATCTCTGAACGTTTAAAGTTTTGTTTCAAGATACACGGCATAGTAAGGTAAACTCTGCAATAACATGGTGAAAGTCTGAAGAACATGGGCCAACCTGCATGGTTACCGAGCAGATATCTCTTGTCCCAAAATTTAGGAACGCGAAAATACCATTTATGAAAGTGTCCCAAAACTTAGGGACACCGAAAAATACTGATAATAAAAGTGTCCCTAAATTTAGGGACACAAAAAATAATTATTTTCTTGAAAAATAAGGGTGTCCCAATATTTAGGGTGTCCCAATACTTAGGGTGATTACGGTAGGTTTAAAATAGTTTACTGTGTTGTCAAAGTTCACAAAAAGTTTACAGTGTTGTCATGGTTTACATATAATTTTGAGTTATGCTGGACAACAAAAAGATTTCTGTGATTGTGTGTTTTTGAGGTTCAAAAAGTTTACATAATTTACATTGCTCTGAGTTCCTGGGGCTTTTTGTTAATTTCTTTTTTAAACCATATCTACCTGACAGCAATTAGGGAAGCAGTGCTTATCAGTCAATTCCAAAAGATAAAAAGAAATGTGATGGTATGGTTTAAAACTGATTTATTTTAATAAGATATTATACCAAGTACGACCAGTGTAGCCAAGATAAATCACATATCTGTGAAGTCTGATCAGTATCTACACTGTTCATTATTCAGTTAGCCATATAATTAATTTCAATCATGACTAGTAAAAAAAAAGGCCTAGGATCTGCCCAATATTGCAGTACTTTATAGTCAGTGGTAAACATCGTTTGCATCAATTATGAGCAAATACCAGCCCGGTTAGCTCAGTAGGTAGAGCGTCCGCTTCCGGACTGGGAGGTCGTGGGTTCGATCCCTGGCCGGGTCATACCAAAGACTTTAAAAATGGCAGTAATGGCTTCCCTCCTTGGCGCTCAGGGTGTAAGGGTTAGCATTACGACCGATTCGGCGGGTGTCGGTATAGGAGGACCCGCAAGGAGATCCGAAGTCGGAGGTGCTGAGCCTGCAATATGGCGGTCTCCTATCCAAAAGCGCAGCACCACGCTTACACGCCGAAAAGGTGAACGCCAAAAAAAATAAAAAAAAAATATGAGCAAATGACACATGGATACATGGATCAATTATCAGCATCAACTAGCTTTTACACATGATTAAACAATGTCTTCTGATCATCAGCACATCACTAGGCTCTTTTCTAACCACAAAGCCAGTAAACCTTGTTTTCTCATTGTGCATCACCTTTATGAACTGCAGGTTATCAGTGGACATTTAGGTTGGGTTCGGTGTGTGGCTGTGGAACCGGGCAATGAGTGGTTTGTTACCGGAGCTGCAGACAGAGTTATAAAGGTAAGTGGGAGTGATATGGAAAACTAAGGTATGCAGGTCCATCATTCACAAGCTGCAGGACATGGTATATGAGACAGGGGAAGTAGCTAGATATTTGTCCAACTTGCATACAATGATCTAATTTGAAATAGCATGTGACATACGATGACCATGCTTTTTTTCAATTTTGCCATATTGTTAGACTTGCTGTTTGTCCAACACCTACCGTATAGCGGGTAATTTCTGCGGGTGTCAAATTTCTGCGTTTCTGCGGTCTTTGAATGAAATCGCAGAAATATATCCAGCAGAAATAAAAGACCAGCAGAAATTTAAATCGCAAAATATTATCTCATTTTCAAGCGAAAATCGTCGAAGTGGCCATGTCCGAGATAATCCGTTTTTATAATACAGACAGGGTAAAATAATTACGATCAATTACCGCACATTGTTATCATATAGGCATACTATAAACGCGACATTTGCTCAAACATTTCTGAAACATTCTATTCAATTGAATAGTTGTTTGAGAGTTGTTATTCATCGATGATTAATATCTTTGTTGTTGTTTTTTTTTTTGATAAAATAAATTGAGTAGCAGGTATTACTCATGAATAAATTATCTGTGAAAATCAAATAGTATGCGTATATCAAAGTCGTGTTATTCTTACGACATCTTACCCAATTTGAACCGCAGAAATTTATCCTTCATGGGAACCGAAAACGCAGAAATAAAAAATGCAGAAATTTTTGCATCCATTTTTGAGGGCAAAACGCAGAAATTTATGACCGCAGAAATAACCCGCTATACGGTAAGTTAAAAAAGTGTGCATGCAGCCTTATGAAACTTTACATGCTAATATAACAGTAAATGGCAAACAAAATGTATGCAATTCCTAAATTATGTCAAATTTGTTAGTGCTAATACACAGTGTACATTGTTGCCTTTAAACTTGTCAGTTGTGTATTCACATTTTTGCTGGTGATTTTCAGATATGGGACCTGGCATCGGGAACCCTTAAACTTTCACTGACAGGTCACATCAGCGCAGTACGTGGTGTATGTGTTAGTCCAAGGCAGCCATATTTGTTCTCCTGTGGTGAGGATAAAAAAGTTATGTGCTGGGATCTGGAACAGAATAAGGTTAGACTCCTTCTGCAGTAATCAAAGTTCAAATTCACAGCTAAGGTCATAGTTGTGTTTCAAACTCACATTAAGTAAAACTTTCTATGATATATATATTTTCCTTCATACTTATAACTTACACTCATAAGGCAAAACCTCACTGAATTCTAAAGGTCAAGGTCACACACAAGGTCATGGGTGCGGTTCAAAGCTTAGTTTTTATGTACAGTGACTTAACATTGTGTTTATGTGGGAATCAGATACAATAATCCTTTTTGTGGGGTTATGGATGTCGTTGCTTTTTATATTGCCCTTTCGAACAAAAGAAGATCCCTTGATCCATTTCGTCATGAAAACATAATGTTGGTGCAATACGAGTTCCAATGGTGGCCTTGTCTTACTGCACTTTGATGTACTACTTGCTGGCATCTAGTTCCATATGAAAAGTTAACCATCTTGCTTAATATACATGTATGCTGGTGCTTCTTTCATTCTATTGCCTGAAATCAAACTTAGAGAGACATTTTAGATTCTGTTATATCAAAGAACTCTTGAAAGTTGCCTTTGAACCTAGTTGGCCAATTTTGCAAAATTTGTTATCAAAGAAACAGGAAAAAAAATACAAAAAAAACAAGCAATCCTGTGTCATTCATCATTTTTTTATTGGCCCTAATAAAGTTTGCATAAAGAGGGTGCATATGCCCTACTTAGCGGTGCTCTTGTTAGTTAGGATATGATAAAGCTCTGGCTAAGATAACTACATTTTAATGGTTAACTAAGGAATACATATTTTTGTTTTGTAATCTTTGTGTAACATATTGAATTGTATGTAGTGTATTTATGCTCCCCGAAGAAATTTGGAGGAGAATATAGTCGCCGGGTTGTCCATCCGTCCATCCATACGTCCCACATTCGTGTCCAGCCCGTAACTTATTTGAAGTCGGATTTTAAAATTATCACACAGATATCATCACCATATTGAGATGACGTGACGTGCGCAACATTTATTTTGCTACCTTGAAGGTGCCTTGACCTTGTCGCAAAATCGTGTCCGGCCCATTACTTTTTAGCTCACCTGAGCACTTGTGCTCATGGTGAGCTTTAAGGATCACTCTGTGTCCGTTGTGCGTCGTGCGTCGTCAATTTTTGCTTTAAACAACATCTCCTCTTAAACCCCTGGGCCAAACTTGATGAAACTTGCCACAAATGTTCCTTGCATGAAGCTCTTCCAAAGTTGTTCAAAGAAATCAATTCCATGCAGAACTCTGGTTGCCATGGCAACCGAAAGGAAAAACTTTAAAAATCTTCTTCTTTGAAACCACAAGGCCTAGAGCTTAGATATTTGGCATTTAGCACCCTCTAGTGGAACTCTACAAAGATTGTTCAAATTATTTTCCTGGGGTCAAAATTGGCCCCGCCCTGGGGTTTTTCGTTTTTCTTCTTTTAAATTCTGTTTTTAACCTTTGATTTTCTACAGTTATCAACCAGATTTTGACACAAACTTTATACCATCTTAAAATTCAATTTTTCCTGAACAATTCATACACTGGTTGTTCAGTGATAAAATTAAAAACAAAAATTTTAGTAGCAGAGTGAAAATTTCAAGTGACAAAATTCCAATATTTCTACCAGTCTTAAACTATATTTAGGTTCAATGTAAGGTGTTATTATATTGCAGTACCACAGTATAGCTCTAGATGCTTGACAATGACCTAGTGAACTTTGCTATTTAGATCTGTGTTATGCAATATTTAGAACTTTGCTCTGGAAGATTTTATACTGTAAATGTTGTCATTTTCTATGGATATTGACCAAATAAACTTTCATACTTTATAGCTCTTTGCAAATCAGGCTTTTCTGAATATTTTATTCACTGTTTGTAAAACATATTTGTAGCACATTCTCAAAATGTTCAGACTATATTAGACACATTTTTTGCATGGGCGAACAGTGTGATCCAGATCGTCCAAGAACTAGGTCACTGTTACTAAAAATAGAATTTTCTTGTGAACACCCTAGCGGTCACAATTTTGCTTCGATTGTCATGAAACTTAGTCAGGACACATTTTGTTGCATGGGCGAACAGTGTAGATCCAGATCGTCCAAAAACTAGGTCACTGTTACTAAAAATAGAATTTTCTTGTGAACACCCTAGCGGACACAATTTTGCTTCGATTGTCATGAAACTTAGTCAGGACACATTTTGTTGCATGGGCGAACAGTGTAGATCCAGATCGTCCAAAAACTAGGTCACTGTTACTAAAAATAGAATTTTCTTTTGAACACCCTAGCAGACACAATTTTGCTTCGATTGTCATGAAACTTAGTGAGGATGTTTGTCCCAATGATTTCTCGGATGAGTTCGAATATGGGTCATCTGGGTCCAAAAACTAGGTCACTGTAACTAAAAATACGATTTTCTTGTGAACACTCTAGCTGTCACATTTTTTCTCCGATTGTCATAAAACTTGGTAAGGATGTTTTTCTGAATGATATCTCGGAGGAGTTTGAATATGGGTCATCTGGGTCCAAAAACAAGGTCACTGTTACTAAAAATATAATTTTCTTGTTAACACTCCAAGGGTCTCATTTTTGCTCTGATTGTCATGAGAGTTCATCAGGATGTTTGCTCCAATGATTTCTCAGACGAGTTTGAATATGGGTCATCTAGGTCCAAAAACAAGGTCACTCTTACTAAAAATAGAATTTTCTCGTAAACACTCTAGGGATCATATTTTTCCTTCTATTGTCATGAAACTTTTGTCAGGATAGTTGTCCCAATGATTTTTCGGACAATTTTGAATATGGGTAATCTGGGTCCAAAAACTAGGTCACTGTTACTAAAAAAAGAATTTTCTTGAGAACACTCTAGGGGTCACATTTTTGCTGCGATTGTCATGAAATTTGGTCAAAATGTATTTCCCAATGATTTCTCTGACAAGTTCAAATATGAGTCATCTGGGTCCAAAAACTAGGTCATTGTTACTAAAAATAGAATTTTTCTTGTTAACACTAGGGGTCACATTTTTGCTCAGATTGTCATGAAACTTAGTCAGGATGTTTGTCGCAATGATATCTCAGTTGAGTTTGAATATGAGTCATCTGGGTCCAAAAACTA
The DNA here is from genome assembly GCA_038501625.1 of Corbicula japonica. Lineage (NCBI taxonomy): Eukaryota > Metazoa > Mollusca > Bivalvia > Venerida > Cyrenidae > Corbicula > Corbicula japonica. The sequence goes on along the minus strand of JAZAYU010000346.1, from coordinate 503,703 downwards.
GGTCACTGTTGCAAGAGACTATTGACTAAACTCTTGTGAGCGCTTTTAGGGCCATCATGGCCCTCTTGTCTATTTGAAGTCACACACCGTTCAACCCGATAAGGTGAATGCCGTGGGTAAGCCGACGGCAGTTGCTTGTGTACATGAACGTATTTCGGCGAAACTGAGTATTGGCCTGATTTTTAGCTCACCTGAGCACGAAGTGCTCATGGTGAGCTTTTGTGATCGCCTGATGTCCGTCGTCCGTGCGTGCGTCCGTGCGTCGTCGACTTCTTCTCCTGAACTCCTGGGCCAATCTTGCTGAAACTTGGCAGGAATGTTACTTGCATGAAACTTTACCAAAATTGTTCAAATGGTTCCAGTCCATTGCCTATCTACGTCACAGAGTATAAAAATAGATTTTGAACATGAAATTTTTAAAAATCTTCTTCTCTGAAACCGTAAGGCCTAGAACTTTGATATTTGCTGTGTAGCATCACCTAGTGGTCTTCTACCAAGATTGTTCAAATTATAGCCCTGGGGTCAAAATTGGCCCCGCCCCAGGGGTCACTTCATTTTACATAGACTTATATAGGAAAAACTTTAAAAATCTTCTTGTCTGAAACCACAAGGCCTAGAGCTTAGATATTTGGCATTTAGCATCCTCTAGTGGAACTCTACAAAGTTTGTTCAAATTTTTTCCCTGGGATCAAAATTGGCCCCGCCCCAAGGGTCACTTCATTTAGCATAGACTTGTATAGGAAAAGCTTTAAAAATCTTCTTGTCTGAAACCAGAAGGCCTAGAGCTTAGATATTTGGCATTTAGCACCCTCTAGTGGAACTCTACAAAGATTGTTCAAATTATTTCCCTGGGGTCAAAATTGGCCCCGCCCCATGGGTCACTTCATTTTACATAGACTTATATAGGAAAAACTTTAAAAATCTTCTTGTCTGAAACCACAAGGCCTAGAGCTTAGATATTTGGCATTTAGCATCCTCTAGTGAAACTCTACAAAGTTTGTTCAAATTTTTTCCCTGGGGTCAAAATTGGCCCCGCCCCAGGGGTCACTTCATTTTGCATAGACTTATATAGGAAAAACTTTAAAAATCTTCTTGTCTGAAACCACAAGGCCTAGAGCTTAGATATTTGGCATTTAGCACCCTCTAGTGGAACTCTACAAAGATTGTTCAAATTATTTCCCTGTGGTCAAAATTGGCCCCGCCCCAGGGGTCACTTCATTTTACATAGACTTATATAGGAAAGGCTTTAAAAATCTTCTTGTCTGAAACCACAAGGCCTAGAGCTTAGATATTTGGCATTTAGCACCCTCTAGTAGAACTCTACAAAGATTGTTCAAATTATTTCCCAGGGGTCAAAATTGGCCCCGCCCCAGGGGTCACTTCATTTATATAGACTTGTATAGGAAAAACTTTTAAAATCTTCTTGTCTGAAACCACAAGCTGAGAGTACTTTTGTACTCAGGTGAGCGATATAGGGCCATGATGGCCCTCTTGTTTCATTTTCCCGCAATATCTTAGCAGACAAAAATATACATATTGATTCCCTGTTTGTTAAGGACTCTACTGGCTTAATCATGACGCACACAGGATATTATTTACAGAGAAATTGCAGAAAAAGTATGCATTTTTTTGACAAAATATGTCATTTGACGAATTGGCCGCAAATATCCTTTTTTATTACCTAATCTGAAATATTTGAAATATTCCATGATAAAGTTCAATTATTTCCCTGTAATTATTTGAAACCACAGCTTCCAATTCGCTTTTTCTAGAAAGATATTCAGTTTTAAACTTGGTACGTCGTGGTGATTTTGGTAACGACAACGGCCTATAACACTTAAGTATTGGTACAGTTGAATGCAGTTTCGTCAGTGGATTGAATAACGTTAACGGCCGTCAAGTGAAAATTAGCTTTTTCTCTACAATGATTAACACTGGTCTTGAGAACTTAATTAAATGTTTTTATTGCATCGTGATTTTACGGATGGTTTTTAATGCACACATTGCCAATTTTGTTGTATATTTTTTCCTTAAACAGCAAGTCACAGTCAGTTGAAAACACCATATTTACGAAAGTTTTGAGATACTTACTGTTTTACAAATTGAATTTGATCTGACAGAGATTACGACTCCTTATATCTAGACTATATTCTAGAGATATGACCCTGGCGTCTTATCCGTATTGTCACCGAAGCAGATGTGACGATAATGATATATAAACTTAGTCGCATAATAATAGTTTTTTTTTTCGTCTGTTACGAATATGAAGCAAAAGTACTTCAAATAATTCATTCTGATTTGAATTTTACTTACTTTCGTTGTCTATATCATTTCATTTATAAATCAGAAGTAAATCAAGGCCGCCTGCGCTTCGAGTATTCTTAAAGAGTAATGGCTACTAACTGAAAATGAAGAATAATAACATTTATTTCCGAATTTTAAAACTATAATATTACATACTCTGTATGGTTTGTCCCCAGATAAAGTTCGAGCTGAAATAATATACCATGCAACATTTTTTCTCGTCTGCAGGCGGCTGTGCAAGTGCATTAAATTTCAAGTTTGTAATGTTCATAGTAAATGATATATGGATTTGTACAAAGTTAGACAAAATATTATATTGTATTGCATTTGAATGTGTACAAACGCTTGTAATTCTCTTTTGACAAGTGTACGAAATAATTGAATACTTAAAATCATTACAATTCTAAAATTGCATCAACATACAACCTGGAAATCAGGTGTTTTGTTATAAATGTTTTTCTTTAGGTAAACATACTTTTCAATATTTATCTTGATCTATACACAACAAGGAGTAGCCTAGATTTCTTAACACTAGAGTCTGATACACTTTATGCATAAAGCAGACAACAGCGACGTTGAAAATAAGTTCACTTGACGGCCGTTAATGTTATCCAATCCACTGACGAAACTGGACTTAACTGTACCAATATTTAAGTGTTGTCATTACCAAAATCACCACGACGTACCAAGTTTAAAAGTAAAGAGAAAGTGAATTATAAGCTGTGGTTTCAAATAATTACAGGGAAATAATTGAACTTTATCATGGAATATTTCAAATATTTCAGATTTGGTAATAAAAAAGGGTATTTGCGGCCGATTCGTCAAATGACATATTTTGTCAAAAAATTTGACACTTTTTCTGCAATTTCGCTGTAAATAATGTCATGTGTGCGTCAAGATTTCATCAGTTAGAGTCCTTAACAAACAGGAAATCAATATGTATATTTTTGTCTGCTAAGATATTGCGGGAAAACGTAAAAATCAGGCCAATAATCAGTTTCGCCGAATAACGTTCATGTACACAAGCAACTGCCGTCGGCTTACCCACGGCATTCACCTTATCGGGTTGAACGGTGTGAGTCAGATTTTAAAATTATTTCACAGAAATGATCACCATAATGAGATGACAAGTCGTGTGCAAATTCGGGTCGCTACCTTAAAGGTTACGGTCAAAGCATGACTTCGAAACAAAATTGTGTCCTGTCCATAACTCTCTGATTTATAGCTGGATTTAAAAATTATTTCACAGAAATGATCATCATATCGAGGCGACGTGTTGTGCAACATTTGGGTCACTGCCTTAAAGGTCAAGGTCACAGCATGGCCTTGAAGCAAAATTGTGTCTGGTCCATAACTTTGTTATTTATAGTTCGATTTTCAAATTGTCTGAATTTATAGCATTACACCATTTTCAAAATTCACCTCCGTTGTTATACAACCAACCATTTTTGTGATAAAGTACCCATTCGGGGAGCATCACCTGTCTTCGACGGTCTCTTGTTTATATTCTGTTAGCAATTTGAATGTAATGAAACAATTAATGTTGTTGTTGTTTTTTGACAGGTGATCAGAAACTACCATGGTCATTTGAGTGCAGTATATTCCATTGATATTCATCCAACCATCGACATTGTTGCAACTTGTGGTCGAGACAGTACTTGTAGGGTATGTTTGTTCTCTTTTTATATCAGTGAGATGGATATTGTCGGGTGTTTCCAGATAGCCCATTTGGTGGTACTGCAAACTGTGGAATTTATTTCTAGAGAATCAACAATATTTTATAGGACTTTATGGGTTGTCAATCATGGCAATCAAGAGCCATGTGTTCATGTCAGTATATTATAGTATAATATCACATAACTTCCAGTATGGGAGTGTTATAACAATCTTTACATATTTTTGATAAATAATTAGTTCTATATTAGAGCTGAATCACTGTTTATTGACTTTTTTAAAATAAATTCAGAACAGAAAGATTTATTAAAATGACTTACTTTGCCAGCTAACCATTTCAGGCAAAATTGACTTCTGCAAGGAACTTGAGCATACCTTATAATAATATAATAATTTCTATGAAACAGTAAATGGACATCATGATTATTCAGTACAGTAGGATAAAATATAACACCAGCAACAAAGCCATTTTCAATTTCACACACTGAGTTGTGAAATTTCTGTTAATACTTATCCCCCTAAATTAATTAAATGGGCTTTTTTTTTCGTTTCTTCCATTTTGTGCCACTTTATACATTGTTTACAAAAAAAATAATTAACTGAATAGCAAACAGTGTAGATCCTGATGAGAATGCACAGGTTACCTGAGTCTACACAGCTTGCAAATGTGTCAATACTGTACACTTGTAGAAAAACCAAATGTACAATGTTTTTATATTATTTGAGACAATTTGAGACAATTTCTAATGCTTACATTGGAAACCAAACAAATTCTTGAGCTCCAGAAGAATTGGAAAGAAATAAATTACCATACAGCACTGCATCTCATTCTGTGACATAATTATAAGTAATAATTTATTCTCAGCTTAGAACTTTCATGCCTGGGTACTCCATGAAGACTTTTAACAATCTCTTGAATTGGCTTTATTCTGTTCATTCTGGCTGTTACAGATTTGGGATATGAGAACAAAAGCATGTGTTCATACATTTGCTGGACATACCAACACAGTGGCGGAGGTCAGGTGTCAGGCTGCAGAACCTCAGGTTGGTGCAACTTTCCATTATATAAACTTTTAACTTGTTTTCTGTCAGAAAATATGCCATGGACAATTTGTTATCTTTTCACCTCTCCTAACCAACAATTATGTCGAAGAAATTTTGGTGAGAATTGTTCTCTTGTTGATTTCATTTGCAATGATTTGATTAAAAAAAAAAAAAGACACTTAAAACCACAGGTGTTTCAGTGAAATATTGGTTGTTACCTTGCTTTGTGAATACCAAATCGAATATTTATGCCACTTGTTAGGATATACAGAGTAGTAAACACAAGTAAACTAATAATTCAATTAATATTTCACCACAACAAACATCTTTTTATGCCCCCCGCCATGTAATGGCGGAAGGGCATATTGTGTTCAACCTGGCTGTGTGTGTGTCAGTGTGTCAGTGTGTATGTTCGAAAATTGTGTCCGCTCTGAAACTTTGTTATTTCTTATTGGATTTTAAAATAACTTGGTATGAATGTTCACCATATCAAGACGGTGTGTCGCGTACAATACCCATGCCTGTAGATCCAAGGTCAAGGTCACTGTTACTAAAAATAGAATTTTCTTGTCCAGGCTGTAACTTCCTTATGAATGGAGGGATTTCAAGATAACTTGGCACAAATGTTCACCTTGACAAGCTGGTGTGTCGCGTACAACACCCATGCCTGTAGGTCCAAGGTCAAGGTCACTGTTACTAAAAATAGAATTTTGTTGGAAAAATCGTGTCCGCTCTGTAACTTTGTTATTTCTTATTGGATTTTAAAATAACTTGGTATGAATGTTCACCATATCAAGACGGTGGGTCGCGTACAATACCCATGCCTGTAGGTCCAAGGTCAAGGTCACTGTTACTAAAAATAGAATTTTCTTGTCCAGGCTGTAACTTCCTTATGAATGGAGGGATTTCAAAATAACTTGGCACAAATGTTCACCATGACAAGGTGGTGTGTCGTGTACAACACCCATGCCTGTAGGTCCAAGGTCAAGGTCACTGTTACTAAAAATAGAATTTTGTTGGAAAAATTGTGTCCGCTCTGTAACTTTATTTCGTATTGGACTTTAAAATAACTCGGTATAAATGTTCACAATATCAAGACGGTGTGTCGCGTACAATACCCATGCCTGTAGGTCCAAGGTCAAGGTAGCTGTTACTAAAAATAGAATTTTCTTGTCCAGGCTGTAACTTCCTTATGAATGGAGGGATTTCAAAATAACTTGGCACAAATGTTCACCATGACAAGGCGGTGTGTTGCGTACAACACCCATGCCTTTAGGTCCAAGGTCAAGGTCACTGTTACTAAAAATAGAATTTTGTTGGAAAAATAGTGTCCGCTCTGTAACTTTGTTATTTCTTATTCGATTTTAAAACAACTTGGTATGAATGTTCACCATATCGAAGACGGTGTGTCGCGTACAATACCCAAGCCTGTAGGTCCAAGGTCAAGGTCACTGTTACTAAAAATAGAATTTTCTTGTCCAGGCTGTAACCTCCTTATGAATGGAGGGATTTCAAGATAACTTGGCACAAATGTTCACCATGACAAGCTGGTGTGTCGCGTACAACACCCATGCCTGTAGGTCCAAGGTCAAGGTCACTGTTACTAAAAATAGAATTTTCTTGTCCGGGCTGTAACTTCCTTATGAATGGAGGAATTTCAAAATAACTTGGCACAAATGTTCACCATGACAAGGCGGTGTGTCGCGTACAACACCCATGCCTGTAGGTCCAAGGTCAAGGTCACTGTTACTAAAAATAGAATTTTGTTGGAAAAATAGTGTCCACTCTGTAACTTTGTTATTTCGTATTGGACTTTAAAAGAACTCAGTATAAATGTTCACCATATCAAGACGGTGTGTCGCGTACAATACCCATGCCTGTAGGTCCAAGGTCAAGGTCGCTGTTACTAAAAATAGAATTTTCTTGTCCAGGCTGTAACTTCCTTATGAATGGAGGGATTTCAAAATAACTTGGCACAAATGTTCACCATGATACGGCGGTGTGTCATGTACAACACCCATGCCTTAAAGTCAAAGGTCAAGGTCACTGTTACTAAAAATAGAATTTTGTTATAAAAATCTTGTCTGCTCTGTTACTTTGTTATTTCTTATTGGATTTTAAAATAACTTGGTATAAATGTTCATTATATCAAGACGATGTGTTGTGTACAATACCCATGCCTGTAGGTCCAAGGTCAAGGTCACTGTTACAAAAAATAGAAATTTCTTGTATTGGCTATAACTTCGTTATTATCAGAGTGATTTCAAAATAATCTGGCACAAATGTTCACTATGACAAGGCGTTGTGTTGTGTACGATTCCCATGCCTGTAGGTCCAAGGTCAAGGTCACTATTACTAAAACCAGAATGTTCTTGTCTGGGCTGTGAGTTTGTTATTACTTATTGGATTTTCAAATAACTTGGTTTAAATGTTCACCATGACAAACATGCATAGCGGGGGCATCCGTGTCCTATGGACACATAATCATTTCTAGTTATTTTAATTTTATGTTTTTGGATTTTGCTGTGTTCTATTTCTGTAGAATATTCTTGTGCTTACATACAAATTAAGATCATATAAGTGTTTCTAGTAAAATCAGTGAGAATAATAGTTAAAGATTTTCACACAAAAAAAAGATATAATCGGGAAGTACTGTACTGATATACAACTTTGCAGGTATTATATTTATTTCAAACTATAAGATAAATGCAAATACTTTGTCATTTTGCAGGTGATAACAGGGAGTCATGACTGCACAGTGAGGTTGTGGGACTTGGCTGCTGGCAAGTCAAGAGTCACGCTCACAAACCACAAGAAAAGTGTTCGCTCAGTAGTTCTCCATCCCACACAGTGAGTTACCTAACTTGGTAGTTTTGTACAATGTGACAACTGTAGGACATTGCTCCTTAACCCTTTTCTCCATAGATAGACCTTTATTGCATGGGCAAACAGTTTAGATCCTGATCAGCCAGCACATCCATGCCATCTGATCAGGATCTAAACTGTTCCCTTTTTGATTAGTTAGGTTATTTCTGACCAAAATGTGACCAGTGCAGATCTTGACCAAATGGCACCAATGTGCCAGCTGATCTGGATCTTAGCTGTTGCACATGCGTATATATGGAGGAAAGGGTTAAACAAATTGTCTTAGTTGAACTTTCAATAAACCACTTGCTTAAATCAATGAGTTACCAAGGAATCAAATGATTCAGCTCTGCTGATAATCTGCTTATCAATCCTGGCTTTATATCACAATTTTTATGCCCCCACAAAGTGGGAGGCATATAGAGTTGCACTCGTCCGTCCGTACGTCTGTACGTGCGTACGTCCGTACATCCCCAAATCTTGTGGCATCAACTCCTCCTAAACTATAAGGCGGATTTCTTTCAAACTTGCACAGATGATCAAGCAGGATGTGTAAATGATCGTAAAGAAAGGATTTTTTCCTGGGACCATTTTTACCAGAGTTATGGCCCTTTGTTAATTTCAGTTATAAAATCTTGTGGCGTCAACTCCTCCTAAACTACAAGGCAGATTTCTTGCAAACTTGCACAGATGATGAAGCAAGATGTGTAGATAATCGTGGAGAAAGGATTTCTTCCTGCGACCATTTTTACCAGAGTTATGGCCCTTTGTTATATTCATTAATTAAATCTTGTGGCATCAACTCCTCCAAAACTATAAGGCAGATTTCTTGGGAACTTGCACAGATGATGAAGCAGGATGTGTAGATGATCGTAAAGAAAGGATTTTTTCCTGCGACCATTTTTACCAGAGTTATGGCCCTTTGTTAATTTCAGTAATTAAATCTTGTGGCATCAACTCCTCCAAAACTATAAGGCAGATTTCTTGCGAACTTGCACAGATGATGAAGCAGGATGTGTAGATGATCGTAAAGAAAGGATTTTTTTCCTGCGACCATTTTTACCAGAGTTATGGCCCTTTGTTAATTTCAGTAATTAAATCTTGTGGCATCAACTCCTCCTAAACTACAGGGCAGATTCCTTGCAAACATGCACAGATGATGAAGCAGGATGTGTAGATGATCGTGAAGAAAGGATTTTTTCCTGCGACTATTTTTACCAGAGTTATGGCCCTTCGTTTTTTTTTTCAGTAATAATATCTTGTGGCATCAACTCCTCATTTACTTTTGGACAGATTTCTTTCTAACTTGCACACATGATCAAGATGGCTGGGTAGATGATCATAAAAAAAAGATTTTTTTCTGCTGCCATTTTTACCACAGTTATGGCCCTTTGTTTATTTCACTTACAAAATTTTGTGGCATCAACTTCACATTTTCTATTTGGCTGATTTCTTTCAAACTTGAACAGATGATTAGACATGATGTGAAGATTGTTGTAAAGGACATTGTCTTGCAACAATTTTCACCACAGTTATGGCCTTTTGTTTATGTTAGTTATTAAATTTTGTGGCACTTACTCCTCATTTACTAATCATGATCACCACATGTTGTTAATACCTGGTACAAAATTTTGTAACAAATGTTATTGCAGCAGTGGGGGCATCAGTGTCCTCTGGACACAGTCTAGTTACACTTAACATTGTGCACTTTTCAATAGTTTAAAGCAGCTTTTATTGCAGCCATACAGCAGAGCAAATGTTTTTCATCTCTAAATGAAAACAGTCTGAAGAAAGACTTCCTTTGCAATAAAGTTTAAGATAAGTGTAAATACACTATAATAATTTGTTTCCTGACAGATATGTGGGCTGATCTTCATTTACACTGGTGGCCCTGGGGATTAAAGTTGTATCTGTGGAGTAAAAGGGTGGACAGCTCACATTGTATTCACCATGTTTCAGGTACACATTTGCATCTGGTTCTCCAGACAATATCAAACAGTGGAAGTTCCCGGATGGTAATTTCCTACAGAATCTATCAGGACATAACGCAATCATCAACAGTCTGGCCCTGAACTCAGATAATGTCCTTGTCTCAGCTGGTAAGTGTAGTCTGGTCCTGAACTCCCATAATATCCTTGTCTCAGCTGGTAAGTGTAGTCTGGCCCTGAACTCAGATAATGTCCTTATCTCAGCTGGTATGTGTAGTCTGGCCCTGAACTCAGATAATATCCTTGTCTCAGCTGGTAAGTGTAGTCTGGCCCTGAACTCAGATAATGTCCTTGTCTTAGCTGGTAAGTGTAGTCTGGCCCTGAGCTCAGACAATGTCCTTGTCTTAGCTGGTAAGTGTAGTCTGGCCCTGAGCTCAGACAATGTCCTTGTCTTAGCTGGTAAGTGAAGTCTGGCCCTGAACTCCCATAATGTCCTTGTCTCACCTGGTAAGTGTAGTCTGGCCCTGAACTCAGATAACATCCTTGTCTCCGCTGGTAAGTGTAGTCTGGCCCTGAACTCAGATAACATCCTTGTCTCCGCTGGTAAGTGTAGTCTGGCCCTGAGCTCAGACAATGTCCTTATCTCAGCAGGTAAGTGTTAACAATAATCTCGGAAGTGTACTTGAATTTCCCAAGTGAAATAAACTCATTCTGTACAACAATAGCACCGTCTTTTTCACCCATCAAAAACTGGACTGTTAGGTGGACAACAAGGCATTACAGAAAATGTCTGGACTCTGACTAGAACAAATATATAATGGGTAATCTAATCTTTGATAATTGACATATTGGAGTGTTAACAAAATAATTATGGCTATTGAATCGAGAAGAATTCACATAATTTGCCTAATTTGTTGTCTGAAGTAGTTGACAAAGTCCAGGATGACATTTATTTCTGTTAAGATAATTATCCTATGAGGGGGCTCGTGTTCCAGGTATATTCACAATACTTCAATTAGATCAGGATCACCATTAGTGTGCAGGATCACTACTTATTGCAGAGTAAATAAGCCTTAATTCCTCAACAAGTGTGTGGATACGGTGTTGTTTTAGGCAGAATTCTTCAAAAGAACATCATCAAAATATTTGCGTTAAGCCAAAATAGGAAATGAAGTAGATGTTTATGTTTATATTTTTCACTTTTCAGCGGACAATGGTTCCATGTTTTTCTGGGATTGGAAGACAGGATACAATTTCCAGCGGATGCAGGCTGCGGTACAACCTGGATCTATTGATTCAGAAGCAGGAATATTTGCAATGACGTTTGATCACAGTAACACTAGGCTAATCACAGCAGAGGCAGACAAAACTATCAAGATATACAAAGAAGATGAAACAGCCGTATGTGTTCTTACATTGATCTTTACCCTGTAATCCATGGACAAGCCTTTTATCACATGTGCAGCTGTGTAGATCCAGATCAGTTGTCAAATCTGTTTTTTAGATCTAACTAAGATTACAATGATACATCTACATTGCAAACCTGTTATTAACCCTTTCCTCCATAAATACGCAGTTTTACGCATGTGCAACAAATGTAGATCCAGATCAGCCTGTCTGATCAGGGTCTGCACTGGTCACATTTTGGTCAGAAATAACCTACGAATCAAAAGTGAACATTGTATATCCTGGTCAGATGGCACAGATGTGCCGGCTGATCTGGATCTAAAATGTTTGCCCATGCCATAAAGGGGTGTGTATGGAGGAAAGGGTTAAAATCACCTTTGGAACTGGAAAAGATGGTATTAATAGGGAAGTCTTCATTTTTGGATGGATAAAAGTGCAAAACTGAAATGGGACATGGGTATAGTGGTCTTATTATTGAGGTGATCTTAAATTCAGCTGGTCTTAATGATGGGTTTCACTGTATATTTTTGGGCATGATAATTTGTGGTTTGTGGGATAGTTACAGATTTTTTATAGATTTGTTTTAATTCATGGTTTTTAATTTTCTAAAATCATATTTCTGACATTGCTTTATTTCTTAGTGGTTTTAAATTTGTTTATCAATCTGGCTGCCACAGTGAGTACCCGACCAACATAAATGACTTTGCAATATGCTTGTGTAATTGGAAATGTTGTGTGTGGAGTTTCCTTTCACTTTTAATCTTTTCAATTTGTGTAATAGACCTGTTTTTCAAAAATAATCCAGTCTCTCCCTTTTCTCCATATATTCACCTCTATGGAGTGGGCGGAGAGTGCAGGTTTAGATGAGCCAACACATTCGTGCCATCTGATTAGGATCTGCACTGTTTGCTTTTGAATTAATTAGGGTATTTGTGCAGATGTGATTATGAAAGTAACCAGTATGGTACTGACATTTTAAAATTTAATATTTTTGTTATCTTTATAGACTGAAGAAACCCATCCACTCAACTGGCGACCAGACATTGTGAAGAAGAAAAGATTTTGATCATAAAACTAAAACTCTATTGTTGTGTTTTATAACTACATCATGCCATCTTCAAACATTTCTCCATGACTCAATGTATAAAAGAGACCACAAAAGACAGGTTTTGAGTCTGTGAATCATGCTTTAGATTGAAAGAAAATTGGCTGTTAAACAGCAATCAGCTGGGAATTTTTAAAAACAGTGCACCAGGATGCATGTACTGAGGTCAATGTCTGCTATTGAACTAGAATAGTTGTCTCAAATAAACAGTTGTTGAGAGTTTGTTTGCAATATTTGTTATACCAATATGGTGTTTTGAATTTGCCTTTGACTGAAAATAGATGTATATAAAGTTGGCTGTGAACAAGCAGACAGTTTATTCCAAATAAATGTACAGGTAAAGATCTCAGCACAGTGACCAATACTTTCTTTGCATTTTATAACACAGAAGTTGTTAATAACTTTAATTCTGAAATTTAACCAATACTGAAAAATAAAGATTTATTTTAAGCCTGGTGTATGTTTACTTTACAACATCTACTGGGGTATCTTTTAATTTTGCAGGGGAGCAAATTTTGCGCAGAAAGCATAAATGACATTTTCGTGCGGGCATGGATACATGTTTGTATCATTCTCATATTAAAGATGAAATGTTCAATGGTTGGATTTCATGCATTTCCCCTAGTGAAAAAAAAACACCAAAATTAAAACTGCAAAAAAATACAGGGGCAAATCCAGATTGGGTTTAGCAGGGTTGCTCAAACCCCTTTTCGGGCAGCAATATTTAATTTTCATGGGGATTTTGGCCAAAAAGTTGGGAATTATCATGTTACTACAATGAGACTGTCCCAGACAAACCCTCATGGTGGAAATCTTGCATCCAATCCTGAAATGTAATGATACCACAGTAATTAGTTTATTAGAAATTGTGCCAGTACAGATTACTGGATTGATAACCGTCTGAGGGTCCTGGATATTAAAGAATGGTGCATATGCATTCGTACAAATGCTTTCAGCTGGTTGACTTTTTGTAGATATTCTTAATTGACAATCAGATGATCAGGAAAACATTTAATGAATTAGATATTGGGACAACATTGACCAGGGCAATATGCTGTGTGTTTTTTTATCAAGGTAACTCGGAGATCGAGCTGTGTGACACCTGGCATCAGCCTCTTTAGTTGGTTAGCATTGAAAAATCTAACCACAGCATGTGCCGAATCTCACTTTGATATTAATTTGTCTATAAATCGGATTGAAACTATTGCAGAATGCAAGTGATGTCTCAGCATCTTCTTTTAATTTTGGGATAAAAGAAGTGTAATGTCAATGCCATGATAGTTGAGACCTTGTAATGACCATCGAGGCAAAACCATAAGAAGTCTAGGTCAATGAATCAAAATAGGTTCCAACAAATTAAAGAACTGTCAGATCAACAGCCATGAATGTTGGTTGGTCAGATGATAACTTGTATTGATTTTGAGGACAAAGGCCATGGTTACGTTATCCATCAATTCAAAATGGTTTCTGGTCAATAACTAAAGAACACTTTGTTTTTCAGCGAATTTTAAGTGAAGAAAAACATACTTATTTTATCGCGCATCGATTGTATCTATGTATAACGCGCATCCACGATCCTAGCGCAGTTCGGGAGGAGGTAAAAATGCGAGCGTTATACACAAGTAGGTACTTGGTTTGGAGATTTCTCTATGTCAAAGTATGCCTCCCTTTTGATAGCTGAGTCAAAGATCAAGGTCATATTAAGATAAAAAAATCAAAAGATGGTTCAACTTCATTTACCAAACATGGTCAGGAGATGGCCTCTATCGATTTTGAGGTCCTTCAAATGAAAATCAGTTTCCGATTAGTTGTTGAAAAGCAGTTTGAACTGCAGTCCTCAAACTTAGAATGATGGGTATGGATTTTTGTTGGTGGTGAGTTGATGTTCCACTTGCAGGGAAATGTTCAAAATCACGGTGACCTTAATAAAACAACTGAAAATGGTTGTGCTTTCTGTCGCTTAAGTTTCTACTCGTGGTCTTTTGATGACCCTTTTTGATATTTGGGTCAAAGGTCTATCTCACGGGGATCATTTGATAAAATAAATTTCCGATTTTAAACTGAAATAGTTTTACCTAAGGTCATAAAACTTATCATCAAGATTGTTCATGGTCAGTAAATGTCTACTATCTATGTAGGAGACAAGGTTTAACCTTCGAATGCAAATTGGTTTCCGATCTGAACAGTCTGAAGATTTTCATGGTATGTAGACGATCCGTATAAACTTTTCGGACAAACTCCAAGGTCAATGCCATTTAGATTTTGAAATCGTAAATATGTTTCTAATCAATCACCAAACGGATAGATACCCCCAATTTGGTACGTAGACTCTTAATGATACACGAAGATAGGTGGCCAAAGTTATGGTGACTTTCTGATCAAAATTGGTTTCTATTCGATAACTGATGGACCTATTATTAGAATTTTCGTGGTCCTTAGATGACCCTGTCAAGATATATGATGACTTTGAAATCAATATTGGTTTCCAATCAATGCAGAAGAACAGTTGGATCCACAGTCACCGAACTTGTTGTGAGATTGTTTTGGGTTAAAAGAATGAAAGTGTTGGTGATCTTTAATCCAATCGATATCTGTTACACGGTTGTACATATAATCACCATACATACTTGATCCACCACGATTTTGCATCCAATCACTGAGTCAGAATACTAAAATATTAATGTTTATTATTTAATGTCTGTACCGAATATTCATCAAGCTATGACATCATATCTGATAGTTGTAAGGTAAAATTTGGACGATCGCTAAGTTATTTTGGGTCACTTTTCTAAGCTCCGTTCTCTTAGGAATTCTTAAAGTTGTAAAAATGAACGTAATATACACTATCTATCACGTAGTGAGAATATGTCATTTTCAGTGTATGACTGGGCGAAAAGCAACAACAACACAGGATTTCCAACAAAAGATCGTGCGCTTTCTGATGCCTAACCTCCTACTTTCAGTTCAACGAAATCTTTCTCGTTTTGCTATCAGAATAAAGATTATGTGCTGTTAGAAATTCTCACACATAAATAAAATATAGCTCTATTGTAGTAAAGTCTCTCATTTGATGCGAACTTCCCCAGATATCGTCACGAAAATATCATGGCAAGATAACATGCAAACAATTGCGACTTCTTTTCTCTGGAACTTATATTACAAGAACGAAAATGGAGGGTTTTAGAATGATATTTTTGTCCCAAAATGATTTTGTGATTTAACAAAATCATGCCATGTGGTATCTCTAAGAACTGCAACCTGACAATATTTTTCTACCGAAACAAAACAATAATGTTAAAGTAATTTTGTAAGATTCAATTTAATGATATAGTTTAAATGTGGTTCTTTCTGCTAGAGCTCCAGAGCATGTGTCAGCTGTGACCTTTTTTGCTTTTACTCGTTTTAAATCTAAATTGGCTGCTTTTGCAGTTTTATCACTGTAAAAACTAATGTTTAATCAATATTGGATGACAGTGAAGTTCAGCGTTTTAGTTTGTTTAACCGTGTTCGTTTTACATAAATAAATGAATAATATAAAAATAATATATTTTAATTATTTTTAATCTTTGATTGTAGCTACAGCAGCCAAGTTTTGTTCATTAAATCAAAATTGGGGTGGATGGATTGTTTTATCAGTTTACTTTATTGTAAAATAACACTACATGGAACCCGTGAGTGCACCTGTCTTGTTGGTATTTAAATATCGTTGAGTACATTCTGTCATTTTTCTGCAGCAAATACTTCCGGGTTTTAAGTTGCAGTGAAATTTGATATTTTTGTTCCATTTTTAGCATTTATCTCCTTATAACCGATGTCTGCAACAGAGATTCAGCGAGTAAGTTATCTTTTTTATATATTTATTTAGAATTGATGCATTTTAAAGGGTTCAAAGTACACATTACAACGAATATGTGGCATGCAGAATAGCTGCAAGTGCAACGACCCAGCCCATATCTCTTTGTAATGCTTTTGTTAGATTTTAGTGTGATAACTGTTTCGTTATGTCTATCAATAAACATTTTTACAGATATATATTATTATGTGCTTATTCCAGATTAACTTGAATAGCGTTTAAGATGAAGCTTTGTTGACAATTAATGAACATTTTTAGCATGAGTAATTGTTTACTCAGTACATAAACTGTATTTAACATAAGTAAATCAACTTGCAACTTAAAAAACCCCAATGATTTCAGTTTAAGGCATCACTGACCAATAATGAAATGATTAGAGTCTTTGCCATTCACACTTTTGAGAGCCTACAAAGTACCATACCCAGAAGTAATTGCATGTATTTGAACATTTTGTTCATTAATTAGTCATTATCCAGATGTTCTAATTGCCAGCTGATGCAGCTTTGGCAAGCTACCTTCAGTGATTACAATGACATTTGTAAACCAGGAGTCAAATGTCCCCCACTGAGAATTTTCAAGTGGTCATTATCAGATCTTTGCTAGTTATGTGGTTTATTCATTGAACATTTTACTCCCAAGAATGGCTTTAACTTCATTTTTTTTAAATGTCAAATTTAATACATAATTATTTACTTCATATCTTAAATGCATTATACACAACATTTATCTTTTTTTGCAAAATTTGACCACTTGTCCTAAATTCTCCCACATCAAAATGACCCCCAAGTGCAGAATAAGGTGGGTCAAAATTGGATAAAAAATCAACTATGCTTGTGTTGAATGCAAGAATCTGCATCTATTGATAGTATTGAATTCCCAGTACCATCTTCACGTGAAATTAGTACATAAATCCGTTGTGTTCTTCAAATATCAAAGAAATTAAACTTTTGTTGAAAAGAAGGTAATTATTTAATAGATGTTTTTCTTGCCTTACTATAAACTTTATCATGTACACCAAATCTACCAACAGAAAGGTTTTGAGATATATGGGTCATTTCTTGGCATTTATTCATTTAAAAAATGAAGGTTATGTTAAATTAGCTAGTCAGGTAAAGCCTTAAAGCTTTCCCATACAATATTTTGCTGTGTGATTTTTGAAAAGCTAAATCAATAATGAGATTTCACTTGTTTCCAAAACACACCTTTCCTAAGCCTTTTCTGATCACGGAAATTTGGATATTATCTCAATTAATAAATGTTGGTAAAATCAATACATGTATGTTAAATCTTAATTTATTAACAATTTGATAATGATAACAGTATGTTTTCTCAAAACATTTAAGATTGAGTCAAAATTTGAATATTTTTTTTTGATGTCACAGAATGAGAGTTGTACATGAAATTTCAAACACTGCTGTGTTTCTTAATGGAGTGGCCTATCCTGTATCCTGTTGTTTAAGGTCTATGATAGCATAAAATTAAAACGTAATTGATTATTTTGATGTGTGATTTGTATAATGCTAGAGCGGGTTTAGCAGATAGGGTAGTCCGAAATCCTGGACTAGACACATGCTGTGGCAGGACAAACGACTCATTCATAGTCTAGTCCACAGATATGTTGCCTTTTCTGGTTGAGCCTGTGTCATTAAAAACCGATTTAAACCATGTCTATGCTCAAAATGTTTATTGCCTCACATTGCTCTGCACCTGAAAATGAATTTCAATTATACAGTCAGATTGTTTGTACTTTGTCAATAAAATGTCAAGGTTTGTCAGTCTGTGACAGCACTAATGTCATTTTTTTATGATGTTTTAAGATTTGCTTGTTATTTTTAAATTTCTGTATGCACATAGGTCCCATCAAATGCAGGAGATTTAGTACGATCTGTACTGGAGGTAAGAAACTAACAAACAAATCACTGTGTTTGAAAAACAGATTTAAGATTCTATACAACAATAGACAGATGATTGTGGAAATTGTGAAAATAATACTGGTACTGCTGTTTTTATATTTTTTACAAGTAACATATTACATTAAGTTTATTTGATTTTAACATAATTAAGATCATTTTGAATTTTGTACTAATGATATTTTGATGCTAATTCCATAATTTGCTTTGATTAAAAAATTAAACAGTTTATGACAGAATTGTATTTACATATATGAAAGACAAATTAAATATCACTTAGATAGCTTTTTCTTCCATATTTCTTCACAATATCATTGAAAATAGACTTGTTTTAAATCATTGTCTGGTATTTAAATTACCTTTATATAAATTATCTATATGAAGTATATAGTTTAACCCTTTACTCCACTGATATGACTATTGGCAATTGGGCAAACAGTGTACATCCAGATCAACTGATGCTTCCATGTTGGCTGCTGATCTGGATCTACACAAATAATCTTCAAAATGTATGAAGCATTTAAATCAAGTCTATTGAAGTTGAATTTAGTTACGTTTTGTACCACTGTTTAAATATTTTCTTATCATTATCATCATGCACCCATTATTCATTTAGTACATGTAACAGACAGTTAGTGGAGAAGCAAAGTTAACCCTGAACAAACTGTCATAGCTTTGTGCTGAAATGTGTTTAATTTATGATATAACAACATCAGGTTTCTTTATGATAGAAGGCTTCTGTCAGTTTGTAAGATATTCCTTTCCTCCATATATAAAACCTTTATGGCATAGATAAACAGAGTAGATCCAGATCAGCCGGCACATCTGTGCCAGCTGTTACGGATCAACACTGGTTGCAATTGTCATAAAATGCATATGTATGAAGGGGGAGGGGTATGCCATTTCGGCTTTGGATGTGAACAATAGTTATTGAAATTTAATTCCAAATAAAAATACATAAAAAGTAATGTACCTGGCCTGAGAACAGTTGTAGGTAGTGACTTTGTTTTACCACATTTGTACAAATCATCCATATGCCTGATCATCATTGTTAATCAGTTGATATCATATGCACCAGTTCAGTTATTGAAGTCTACAAAATGATGTTATTTTGCGCACCATGTTCTAGTCATAATAAAATTTCTTTACTTCCTTCTGAACTCTTCAAAAGTCCTGGCAAAATATGGATTTTCTACATTGAGGCTTAAGTGCAGACCTATTAGTTCTATGTTTATATTTAATCATTTCCTCCATTATATACGCCTTAAAGGCATGGGTGAACAGTGTAGATCCAAATTAGCCAGCACATCTATGCTATCTGATCAGGTTCAGCACTGCTCACCTTTTGATTCATTAGGGTATTTCTGACCAAACGTGAACAGTTCAGATCCAGATCAGGATCTTCTCTGGCCGCACATGTGATCAAATGAGTGGCAAGATCACAGTAAGTTTGATGGTCCATTTTTGTCTCAGATTGCCTGAATAGGTCCACCTATTAGCCAAAACATTTGGCAACATGTTACATGTAGTTAATAGCAAATACCAAAATGGATAAAGTCATGAAAACTTGCATTCATATGCAAGTCTTGGACTAGTAAATTTATGTTTAGATAACTAAAAACATATTTGGGATTCAACAGCAAACAAAAAGCTGGTTTGTGAAACTAATCCTTCAGTTTTGATGACTGTAAAGCCTGAACAACCTTACAAACTAATAAATTAAAATTCCAGAAGTTCGGGTTACATCAAAGAAAAAAAGATGAAATAGACAAATTAACACTGAAGTTTGGTGTCCCTTGCTTCATTAAATTTTATGGTCTGTCATTTAAGTTTAATGTCTCCACCAAAAGATAAACTTACATATTTTGTAGGGAAGAGCTCGCTCTGTTGTCTTGGTTGAGGTATGAAATCATTACAATTCATTGGGCTTTTTCAAATTTCACAATTTTTCGTATATTAACTTTTGTCAGTTTTTGTTTCACAAACAAAAAAAATATTTCCAGTGAAACTATGAACATTTTAATTTTACCAATGAAAATGAATGATTTCAAAGTGCTTCTGTTAATAAAAACATACATGAAACATAATATTTATCTGAATATTAATTATTTATTTTATTTAAACTTTTTACTCCATTTATACGCCTTTTCAGTGTGTGCGACCAGTGTAGATCCAGATCAGCTAGCATATCCATGATGTCTGATCAGGATATGCACTGTTTGCTTTTTGGTCAGAAATAACCTAATAAATCTAAAAGCCAACAGTTCAGATCCTGATCAGGCATCACAGATGTGCAAGCTGATCTGGATCTACACTGTTTTTCCATGCCAAAAGCTCAATGACATGCATATAGAGAAAATGCAAAATATCAGTTAATGTGAAAAATACATTGCCATAGTCTTAATTTGTTATCATTTAAGACAGTTCTATTTCTGTACTTGCTTTGTTTCAATAAGTACTGGAGCCTTCAGTTCTATGTTATGCATGCACAGGTATGCATTCTGTTTTGTCGAAAAATGGGGATTTACTCAGATTTTAGAACAAGAAGAAGCTTCACTAATTTTAAGTAGAAATTTATCCCTTTAATGGTTTCATTACATGTATTAATGGTGTAGCTAGCAGATCTGAATCTTCACTGTTTGTCTGGGGTGGGAGAAGATGAGTCATTTGGGCCCTAGATCATAAAACCTGAGTGGGGACCAGTCTCGAGCATTTGCTAGTCTCAGTTGCAGCCATTCAGATGCTTGTGAGTTGAGACTGGTCTCCAGTTTTATCCCTATTTATCCCAAACCTTTCTCTAAGCCATCCTTTGCATATAATAATTCTGAAATAGCTCTATTGGTATCGAACACAGTTTTCATTGGTGAAAAATGAATACAGAAACAAGGCAGGGCACTAGACAACTTTTGGGGACAGGTACCCATACCCTTTCGGAAGGGGAATTTCGTGTCGTTTTAAGACAAAAAGACAAAAAAGGGGAATTTTAAGTCATATATGCATTTTTTTGACTTTGAAGTGTCACACTTACTCAAAACAGTGATTTCCACCTCTTGTTCCACCACCATAATGGGCCCCAAAAATTGCCAAACAAGTGCCCTGCAAGGTGGCTTTTGATTTGAATACATAGGTATAAATTAATGTTTTATGGCAAGCTCCTAAAAAAAATTAAATCAGAGATTAGCTTTATAGTTTTGGAAATTAAAATCTTCTACCAAAGGTTTCTTGTCAGATTCTTGAAGTAACATTAGATTACCATTGACAGAATTTTGTTACACTTTTACAAAATTATGATTCTTGTGTGCACTGATCAGCGTCATGTTGTGTTATATGCAGTTACTGTATTGTGTAACTTTTATTATCATCTGTCCGATAGGCTCCAGCTCCATCAAGCCGCACAGCCAATCAGAATGGACCTAGAAATCTCAATCTGACCGGACATGTTGGCTTTGACAGTTTGCCAGACCAACTGGTCAACAAGTCTGTGGCTCAGGGATTCTGCTTTAATATACTCTGCCTGGGTAAGTTGCTGGTGCATTTAACCCTTTCCTCCATAGACACACCTTAATTGCATGGGAGAACAGTGTAGATCTAGATCAGCCGGCACATCCGTGCTGTCTGATCAGGATCTGCACTGTTTGCTTTATGATTCGTTAAGTCATTTCTGACGAAAATGCGACCAGTGCAGATCCTGATCAGACGGCACGGATGTGCCGGCTGATCTGGGTCTACACTGGTCCCACATGCGTAAAAATGCGTATCTATGGAGGAACAGGTTAAATAAAGTGGTTCTGTAAGGTTAAAAGCAGTGTAACCTGTTACTCCATATATATGCCTTTTATCTCATTGTTTTGGATCCGGATCAGCCATCACATCTGTGTCATCTGATCTGGATCAAAAATCCTGTTGGTCACAAATATCTTAATGATTTAAAATGAACCAAAAGCAAACAGTTTAGATCCTGATCAGATGACATGAATGTGCTGGCTGATCTGGATCTTAAATGTTAGTCCATGAGACGAAAGCAGTATCTATAAAGATGAATAGTGTTTTTACAAGATGTGTCATTACACGAAATGAAAGCATGGTAGCCAGTCAGTGCATTAGCCCTGATAATGTAGATGTGTTAAATT
Organism: Corbicula japonica; assembly: GCA_038501625.1. NCBI lineage: Eukaryota > Metazoa > Mollusca > Bivalvia > Venerida > Cyrenidae > Corbicula > Corbicula japonica. Next base: position 481,483 of record JAZAYU010000346.1, on the reverse strand, counting down.
GCTGGATTACCTGTTCTGTTTGTGTCCTGACTATTACTTTTAAAAACGATGAGATAGATTTACAATATCTACTATTTTACATCTGCAACCTTCCATAAAATATATGGGGTAATGTCTAAAACACTTGTTTTATGCACCAGAATTATCAAAATGCATAAAATTTAGTAACTTCAAAACATCTTAAATTATAATTTCCAACCACAAATCATCACGATCATGTTTAGTTCACCAATGCTGATTTTGAGAAAATAGGTTAAATATGTAGTGTCAGAAGATGATGTATTATCATTTCAGGTGAGACAGGTATTGGAAAGTCGACACTGATGGATACACTGTTTAACACCCATTTTGACTCGACCCCATCCACTCATGACCTTCCAGGGGTCAAACTGAAGGCTAATACTTATGGTAAGTATTGACTATGATGAGCAAGATACACCTTACTGTTTCCTGATTTCTTCTAAATAGTTAAACTTCCTTTAGAAAAAACATTGCTATATTTTTGCAGTCCAAAAAAGATAAAAATGGGACATTAAGAATTGCGCCTCTCTTTTGCCAACATGGGGTCATATTTGACAGTATTGTGCGATTTTAGCAGAATTTTTCCACAGAACTCTTTAATTTAAAGCTCCAGAATTTGTTCAATAAATTACTGGTAGTGGTAGATATTTTTATGCCCCCGAAGGGAGGCATATAGTAATCGGACCGTCCGTCGCATCTGTCCGTCCATCCGAAATAATCTTGTCCTCGCTTCTTCTCCAAAACCGCTTGAGGGATTTCTTTGAAACTTCACAGGAGTGTTTGTCACCAAGCCTAGTTGTGCATATCGTCAGGAATTTCTGCTCGGATTATTTTTGGCTGAGTTATGGCCCTTTTTAGCAAAATCTTGTCCTAGCTTCTTTTCTGAAACCGCTTGAGGGATTTCATTGAAACTTCACAGGAGTGTTTGTCACCAAACCTAGTTATGCATATCCTAAGGAATTTCTGATCGGATTTTTTTTTGGCGGAGTTATGGGCCTTTTTACCTAACCCTAACCCTAACCCTAAGCTTTTTTGAAACCGCTTGAGGGATTTCATTGAAACTTCACAGGGGTGTTTGTCACCAAGCCTGGTTGTGCATTTCCTAAGGAATTTCTGATCGGATTATTTTTGGCGGTTTTATGGGCCTTTTTACCTAACCCTAACCCTAAGGTAAATTTTGTTAAAGCAATAGAGGTTACATTTTTTGTCCGATTGTCATGAAATTTGGTATGAATATTGATATTGATGATTTCTACACAAATGATTAAAATCATGTTAAATTGACCAGGGGCCCCGCCCAGGGGATTTTAATTTTTTTTTTCTTTCAAAATCTGTTTTTAACCTTTGATTTTCTACAGTTATCAACCAGATTTTGACACAAGCTCTATACCATCTTAAAATTCAATCTTTCCTGAACAATTCATTCACTGGTTGTTCAGTGATAAAATTTGAAACAAAAATTTTAGTAGCAGAGTGAAAATTTCAAGTGTCAAAATCCAATATTTCTACCTGTCTTCAGCTACATATGATGTTCACCAGTTTATTCATTAATATTGGTCAAGTTGCTGGACAATGACCTCATGAACTTTGCTGCTTAGATCTGTGTTATGAAATATTAAGAACTTTGCTCTGGAAGATTTTATAGGGTAAATTTTGTCATTTTCTATGGATAGTGACCAAATAAACTTTCTTACTTTATAGCACTTTGAAAATCAGGCTTTTCTGAATATGTTATTCACTGTTTGTAAGTAAAACAACAAAAAGAACAACAACAACAAATTTGAAGCACATTCTCAAAATGTTAAAACTAAATTTAAGAAAGTCTTAGATGTATACAGTGTATGTACACAAACTGGCAAGTTAAAGCCACACTTTTTTAAGCTCCCCGCAGAAATTTGGGGGAGCATATAGTCGCCAAGTTGTCGGTCAGTCCGTCAGTACGTCCCACATTCTTTAACACTCTAGCGGTCACATATTTGCCTCGATGGTTTTGAAACTTGGTCAGGATGTTTGTCCCAATGATTTCTCAGATGAGTTAAAATATGGGTCATCTTTGTCCAAAAATTAGGTCACTGTTACTAAAAATAGAATTTTCTTGTTAACACTCTAGCGATCACATTTTTGCTCTGATTGTCATGGAACTTGGTCAGGATGTTTGTCCCAATGATTTTTTGGACAAGTTTTAATATGGGTCATCTGGGTCCAAAAACTAGGTCATCTAACTAAAAATAGAATTTTCTTGTTAACACTCTAGCGGTCACATTTTTGCTCCGATTGTCAAGAAACATGGTCAGGACATTAGTCCCAGTAATTACTTGGAACAGTTCGAATATGGGTCATCTGGAATCAAAAACTTGCTCACTGTTACTAAAAATAGAATTATCTTGTCTTGGCTGTAAATTTGTTATTTCTCATTGGATTTCAAAATAACTTGGCACAAATGTTCACCATGACAAGGCGGTGTGTTGAGTACAAAACCATGTCGGTTGGTCCAAGGTCAAGGTCACTGTTCCTAAAAATGGAATTTTCTTGTTAATTCTTTAGTGGTCACATTTTTGCTCTGATTGTCCGATTGCAAAGAAACATGGTCAGGACATTAGTCCCAGTTATTAATTGGACGAGTTTGAATATGGGTCATCTGGGGTCAAAAACTAGGTCACTGTTACTAAAAATAGAAAAATCTTGTCCAGGCTTTAAATTTGTTATTTCTCATTGGATTTTAAAATAACTTGGCTCAAATGTTGACCCTGACAAGATGTTGTTTCGCGTACAATACCCATGGCTGTTTGTCCAAGGTCATGGTCACTGTTACTAAAAATAAAATTTTCTTGTCTGGGCTGTAACTTCCTTATGAATGGAGTGATTTCAAAATAACTTTACATAAATGTTTACCATGACAAGGGGTTGTGTTGCGTACAATACCCATGCCGGTAGGTCCAATGTCAGATTAATTGTTACTAAAAATAGCATTTTCTTTTCCAAGCTGTAAATTTCTTGTTTCTTATTGGATTTTAAAAGAACTTGGTGTAAATGTTCACCATATCGAGACGATGGGTCACATACAACACAACTTTGTTGTATTCAGGTGAGCGATAAAGGGCCATCATGGCCCTCTTGTTTCCCTTGATTTTACCAAACTTGCACACAACTCTTACAACCATTGAGCAGTTGTTGACAGGTGAGCCACCCTATGGACCCTCTTGTTGCAAGGGTTATAGGCCCTTACTCTTTACTATTTAACTTCCACAGGCATATTTTTACTACATATGTATACCAATTCGATTTCAAAGCTGCATTTCGGGGGCATATGTCAATTTCAAGTGACAGCTCTTGTTGAAACTATATTCAAACATTTACATTTGAGTTACTGAAACATCAAGACTATTATGAACACTATAGAATGCAATCAAGCTTAGTGTATATAATAAAAAATCTGGGTCTAGATTTTGTCCAGACTTGAATTAGTCTTGTGGTTTAATACGGCTTTCCATAAGAATAGGACCAGTGCCCAAGGTTATAAAACTGAGTTTGGAAACCAGTCTCAAATCTCAAGCATCTGATTGGCTGAAATGGCGACTGGTCGCCATTTCAGCCAATCAGATGCTTGAGATTTGAGACTGGTTTCTAAACTCAGTTTTATAACCTTCACACCAGATCAGTCTTCACGAATAAACTGGCAGGTCTGGACTACAATGAGTTGATCTAGAGGTTAACCCTTTTCTTTTAGAGCTGCAAGAGAGCAATGTACGACTGAAGCTTAGAATTGTGGACAGTGTTGGATTTGGAGACCAAATTAATAAAGAAGACAGGTAATGACATTTCTTAATATTTCTGAAGCTGATTTCAGTATAAAGTTACCGGTGCCTAAAACTTGTGGTGAACAGATGGTGCTGGTGTTAATGCTATAGATGTTTTTAGTGCTGAGAAGCTAAGTTTTGTTACTAATGTAGCTAATATAATTTTTTTTTACAGAATATAATATCAATCTATTTGTTTACAAGTTGCTTATGACTGAAATATTGGCAATGGGTTATAAAATCCACATAGTTTGCTCACCCATATTGAATAATTCACGATTGCCAGTTTCAAATTATTCTAAACATATTCTTATTTTGATCTATAAGCTGTGAGCTGATCCACAGGTCTACATTCTTTAATCGGAAACTTGTAACCTTGTAAATTAAACCTGGATCTGCTCCATTCATCATTTGTATTTCTTCTACAGCTGGAAGTCCATTGTTGACTACATTGATGCACAGTTTGAGGCTTTTCTCTCAGAGGAGTTGAAGATCAAACGATCGTTGTACAACTACCATGACAGTAGGATACATGCCTGCCTTTACTTTGTTGCCCCAACAGGTCACTCGTAAGTATAAAATGTTAGAAGATGCTTTCTTAACACTTTCCTGTATAGATACACCTTTATTGCTAGGGCGAACAATTTAGATCCAGATCTAACAGGATCTAAACTGTTCGCTTTTTGATTCATTGGGTTATTTCTGACCAAAATGCGACCAGTGCAGATCCTGATCAGCCAGCATAGATGTGCAGGCTGATCTGGATCTACACTGGTTGCACATGCTTAAAAATGCGTATATATCAAGGAAAGGGTTAAATAAAGAGATGGGGTGAAACATTCAGTGCACAACTTTGAACTACCATGACAGCTGCTTTTACATTATTTCTGCTTCTGTCTGGTAACTGTTTTTCATTCACATTTAATATGACCAATCATTTGACATAAATTTCCATAAACAGTCACAAAGCCATTCATGACCAGGTTTTTCAGTCTGCTTGTGGCCTTAAGTGATTTTATTGAGTTAATAAATTTAACCCAAATTCAATGAGCCCTAACGCCAAAAAATTAGCTTGAGGTCTAAAATGGAAAAATTGTAATTTACTTGCATAACAATGCAAGAATCTGCATTTATTGTAGTCATTGTTTTTTTTACAGGTTGAAAGCATTAGACCTGGTGACAATGAAGAAGCTGGACAGTAAGGTAAACATCATCCCCATCATCGCCAAGGCCGACACCATCACCAAGGCCGAACTGCAGAAGTTCAAAGTGAAGGTAAGCTTATTCCTCTCCCCTTCCTGCAAATATACACTTCTTTCCTTAACATATTGTTTGTTGTGTTTTCATACCCCTGTTTCGAAGAAATGGGAGTATACTGTGTTACCCTTGTCTGTCTGTCCATTTGTCGATCTGTAGCAAAATTACCAACGCAGTTTTCTAAGCAGCTATAACATGCAGCAGCATGATATTTTGCATATTGCTTTATCATATAGTCCCATATGGTGTAAAGCGATTTTATGCTCCTTGCTCATCTACTTCCTGTTTACCGAATACTTTTAGATTTTTACTATATAGGTGCATTACATATACTTAACGGCATCTTTATAGACAAATGCAAATTACATTTTGAAAGTTATATTCTCAAAGCGGAGGTTTCACTAGTGAGCATTAGCTCACAGATTTACTTGTTCTTTAGGATTTGATGTTGAATAATTCCATTGACATGAATATGAATTTTTAACCCTTTCCTCCATAAATACGCTTTTTTTACGCATGTGTGACCAGTGTAGATCCAGATCAGCCGGCACATCCATGCCGTTTGATCGGATCTGCACTGGTTGCATTTTGGTCAGAGATAACATAACAAATCAAAAAGCGAACAGTTTAGATCCTGATCAGACGGCACGGATTGAAACTGTTCGCCCATGCAATAAAGGTGTATCTATGGAGGAAAGGGTTAAATTAATAAATCTGGATTTGATATTCGGATCTTTGATGTACTATGATTTGGTAATAACATTTGAGCTTTCGAGGCCAAGCAGTTGCAACTATTAAATACGAAATTTTTCAGCTAGATTTCATTTGTTCTCCTTTTCTAATTTGGATAAAAAAATTTGCAAGAATATGCAAGTAGATTAAATGTCTGTAAATGATAAATACTTTATTTAATAAGCAACATTAAAAATAATAAAACATGTAAAGAAACAAAAAAGATATTGAGGTAAAAAACATTCTGAAATTTAACCAAAATCTCAAAAAGGATTTTTTATGTCAATGTTCTCATCTTATAACCTACAGATAATGAATGAGTTACAGTCGAATGGTGTACAGATCTACCACTTCCCTACCGATGACCAGACTGTTGCTGATACCAACAATGCTATGAATGTGAGTTTCTTGTACTGTTACATTTCCTAAGAGCATAAAACTAAATCTGGAGACCAGTCTCAAATCTCAAGCATCCATTTGGCAATCTTAATCTCATATGCTTGAGATTTGAGACTGGTCTCCAATCTCAGTTTGATAATCTTGGGTTCTTGTTGCAAAACCAAATTTCTAATAACTCTCAGTTGCAAGGCAGATTACTTTGTTTTAAAACCCATTTTTGTGTTGTAAAACTAACAGATCCACGTGTTGCAAAACTCATGAGTTGCCAAGCAAAGTTTTGTTTGTCTAAAACATATAAACCCATTTTTTTAAACCACAAAATTTTGTGGTTGTAAAAGAACCTGTATTTTGCAAAACAATAAAAACATGTGTTGTGTTACAAAATTTAAGTCAGGTGTTGTAGATTATATGAACAAAATGTTGTTATTTCAGGGACATCTACCGTTTGCTGTTGTCGGATCAAGTGATGAGGTGAAGATAGGCAACAAAATGGTGAAAGCCAGACAGTATCCCTGGGGAACTGTTCAAGGTACAGTTTACATGCAGATATAAACTATTCTACTCATAATTTGTTAAGGGCCACTTTTGTACTATGTAAGCTTTCCCAATGAGATAATTTGACACTCGTGTTTCAGTTCAATAACTCAACTCAGATGACTAATTCATCAGTTTTTTCAGATAAACAATACATACAAACATCATGTATCATAAACTTTTCAAAATGTTGACGTAACAATTACAGACTACAGAAGTGGCCCTTATCAAATTTTGAGTAGTATATTATTTGTGAAGACTTAGTTTTACTAACTTGGAATAAATGTTGTCTTTTTTTTTATGAAGAAATCATTTGAAGACACTTATATTTGGAAGAAAATAAAAGTTTATCAGTTTATCATGTTGATTTTTCATTTCTAACATTGAAGATGCATATTCAGGGGCTTTCTATATGCTTAAAAGTTGCTTAGTTCTGCTTTGTTACCATAACTGCCCTAATTGTTTGGTTTATACCACAGATGACAGAACTATTTTGCTGATGGAAAATGTTTGATAATGCATTAATTCTTTATCTGTTAACAAGAATGTTGAAAAAATGATCTTCTGATCTACCTACCCTAAATATATAGGGCATTGCACAGGATCCACCACATGTATCGTTAAAAAGTAAAAACATCGTAAATTTTCATTTAAAAACTACAATTCAGATAGTTTGTTAATCTAATTCTGGCGAAACAAGTCAAATTTGCAGTGTCAGGGTTTTTTTGTGTAGTATACATAGCTTAAGCAGGCCATTTAAACATATTGTGGTATGGAGCTTTCATTTAAGAAAACAAGATGTGATGATATTTAGTTTTAAAACTTTGAATTTGCTGTCTGAGAATTTAAAAAAAAATGTATATCTTTAACTTGGAACTTGTATTTCAGTGGAGAATGAGAACCACTGTGACTTTGTAAAACTTCGAGAGATGTTGATCAGGACCAACATGGAGGATCTAAGGGAGACAACTCACAGCAAACACTACGAGTTGTATCGTCGTCATAAGCTAGAGCTCATGGGATTCTCTGATGATGAGTCTAAAAGGTAAACAAAGCTCTTTTAAGGAAACTGTTAAACTGGAAACAATAATCCAAGAATCAAAGCATACATATTTATCAGGTCTGCTATTTTTCAGGACTGGTTTAAGAATTAAAGATCCTGAAATTTCTTTATAAGCTTTTAATGAACAATCAGAAAACATGATTTTCAGGATTAGAATAATGTAAATCAACAAATATTTGCAACTAATAAATGTTTGCCTTATTTTTTGATGGACCTAAGCATGAAAATTAATTTGTGCAAATATGTCTGCAGGATTTTGAAATTGTTTTTCAAAAATTAGAAAAAAAAATTAATAAATATGTTTGAATATGCCAAAACGCCAAAATTTTTATGCTCAAATACTTATATAATTGGGTTGATCTTTTAACTTGTACAGTTTGTCGGAGACATATGAACAGAAACGTCAGGAGCACATTGCCGAGCTTCAGAAGAAGGAAGAGGAGATGAGACAGTCGTTCGTTATCAAGGTCAAGGAAAAGGAAGCCGAGTTAAAGGAGGCAGAAAAAGAGGTATTCTTTGTTAAATCACAAACGAAATTGAACGTTGTGAAACAAATTGATAACTGTTACTCTTCTGAAACTTTTTACCCCGTTAATGTACTTAATGGACTAAATCATATTTTTTATCAGCTTAGACACATAAATGCCATGGTGGGATTTAACCCTTTCCTCTATATGCCTTTTATCACTTGAGCAAATAGTGCACATCCATGCCAACTGATCAGGATATGCAGTATTTGCTTGTTGGTCAGAAATAACATAATAAATAAAAAAAATGAACATTGTATATCCTGGTCAGATGGCACAGATGTGCCAGCTGATCTGGATCTACACTGTTCACCCATGCCATAAATAATAGGTGTATATATGAAGGAAAAGGCTAATTAAAAAAGGCAAGCTAACTGTAGGGGTTCCTCTAGCTGCTGAATCTGAATGGTCATTTAGGTAATCGTTTAGATGACCCTGTCAATTAATAGCCAAAAACTGCAAATTTAAGGAAAAAATGACCCTTCTACTTAAGTCATAGGGGTCAAAATTGTGCTTTTTTGAAAGTGTCATCTCCTGGGTCTAATGGAACCATTGATTTACTAAGGAAGGAATTTGATTAGCAGCATGACATTATGTTTAATTATGAAAATATGAATATTGTAAATATTCCAATAAAATTTAACCTTTACTCAATTATATGCAGGTTTTATCACATGTGCGAATGGTGTAGATCCAGACGATCCCGAACATCTGTGCTGTCTGATCAGGATCTACTCTGAATGCTTTTTGATTCATTAGGTTATTTCTTAACAAGATAGGAACAGTGTAGAATTTGATCAAACAGCATGGATGTGTTGGTTTATCTGGATCTTTTGCAGATGCGATAAAACTTGTATATTAGGCATAAAATATTAAACCCTAACTTATTCACAAACATTCATCTTTTGACAGCTTCATTCGAGTTTTGACAGCCTCAAGCGTCAGCACACAGACCAGAAGAAGAAGATTGAGGACAGCAAGAAACGTCTCGAAGACGAGATGAATCTGTTCAATCAGAAGAAAGCCCAGTACCAAGCGCAGCAGTCCACGCTCGGAAAGAAGAAAAAATAGACTTAAAATCATCTGTTAAAGCAGCCTAGTCACAATTTGAAGGAGAACAAGTTTTTTAATCGATGTCTTTGCTGGTCAGGCTTATTAAGAAAAGAACAGGCTAGACATTAATTATTATTATTTGAAAATAAACAAGGGATGTTGGTTTTCTAACAGTTATTTTTGACATTAAGCCTGAAAATTACTTGTTTATTGTAAAATAATTTTTTATGAAAAAGGAATTTTTTTTTCTTTTTTTCCCCCATGGAATGTGTGACTGTTAAATGAATACAGGCTGGACAAAAAGAATAACATTCAAATTTTGTAGGAAAAATATTAAAGTTGGTTTTTCACATTTGACTTGAAAGTAACTTCTTTCTGTAAACTAATGTTATGAGAATATTTTTTCTTGAAATATATTTTCAGATTCTGTTTCCATCATAAATTATGGAAAACTCAACATCATTAAAAATCTGATATTTAAAAGATTCAACAACTGACCATTCATGTGTATAGGCTGCTTTAAAATTAAATACAAAACGTCCAAGTGCATTCTTATTTCTCATGACCAATGATGTGACCAAGTTTATTTTGTTTTTACAAAAACTGGAATCATTTGATAGTGGACAAGTGTGCAATTTAGCAGAACTTAGCCCAAAATCATAAAACTGAAACTGGAGACCAGTCTCAAATCTCAAGCATCTGATTGGCTGAAATGAAGAAATCTCCAATCATTTTCATTTCATTTGATCAGATACTTGAGACATGAGACTGGTCTCCAATCTTAGTTTTGGGTCTTGGGTCCAGGTATATGTTTTGTAAGGGCATTTTGAAACAACATTTAACTCATCTTGAGGGTATATCCTCATATCCACAACAACACGAATTCAACTTGGAAAATGTGCAATAACTCTGAATACAATCAGAATCAAATAAAATTCATTATTATATATCTGGAGGGGTCATTAGGGCTTTTTCTGGAGAAAAGTTATTTAAGTTGTTTATAAAAGTTATTTATAATATACCTAGCAAAAAATGGAACCCGACACTTAATACGTTTAAATAACTATGAGATAAATAATCAGAATCCATATTTTTGCACCCTGTCATAAAAACTAACATCTAAAACAAATGTTTTATGCACCATTTTCATTTCCAACCACAATTACATAATTAAAATAATTATATTGACATAATTTAAATTATATGCTGTATGTATATTGTGAAAGAAAAAAAGTACAATTGTTGTAACATTAACAACTGAAGAAGGCCATTGGCCGAAACGTCTTAGAAACGTCTTAACTTGGCTAATAAAGATTTATTGTTTAAAAATATTTATACAATTACATACTGTAGAATCTCGAAAATAAGCGTATACGCTTACTTTTGAATTTGCGACGCTCTTATGCGCTTATATTTAGATATGCGCTTATATTTAGGCCGCCGAATATGCGCTTATATTTGATATGCGCTTATATTTAAGCCGCTGAATATGCGCTTATATTTGATATGCGCTTATAGCTTAGATTGATTGAATATATGCTTATTTTTTTAAACAAAATACATGTAAGACTAAAAGGCACACACGCATCAAAGATTATCAAAACACATTATCGTCTTTGAAGAGGAAAGACGTGTTTGAAAATGCATGTTTATTTACTCCGCTGTAAGATTTCCGAGGGTTTTTTTTGTTATATTTGTAGTTTCATCCATTATTTATTTAATACACAAAACTGCGTATGCACAAAATTATTGATACTTCAAGTCACGTAAATATTACCAAACAAACATTGAAAACTTTAATTCTCTATTTCATTGTACTCGAACAAAAGAATAAATGGTTCACTTTAGCAATAGCAATGCGAGTTGTTCACACCTTTACGGCTAATACCGTTTATTGATCATTGTAAACAATACAGATATACTGTAATTATCTTTAATGCAAAGGCCAATTTAGCTCCCAGCTTAATGAAACTTAAAGAACTGAGCAAGTTAGGTATGCATATATGCGCTTATATTTGGGGTATATTTTAACTGTAAGGGAGGGTTATGCGCTTATTTTTGGGATAGATTTTACCTTAAGGGACGGGTATGCGCCTATTTTTGGGTATTAGTTTTCTGTAAGACACATATGCGCTTATATTCGGTATGCGCTTACTTTCGATTATGCGCTTATTTTCGAGATTCTACAGTAGTTTGTCAATCTGTGCCTAAGGTTATAAAACTGAGCATGGAAACCAGGCTCAAATCTCAAGCATCTGATTGGCTGAAATGGCAACCAGTCGCCATTTCAGCCAATCAGATGCTTGAGATTTGAGACTGGTTTCCCAACTGAGTTTTATAACCTTCAGCCGGAATTCTTGAAGGAGATACAATATGCCGTGTCAGGTCCCTTTTTTTTGTTGAGCATATTTTCAATGTACTAAGAAGACATGGTTGTACTGGTAACCTACTGAACTTAAATATTCTCAGTTATTCTAGTATTAGCCTTTATTGATGCTACATTTTTTGCATTACTGAAAATGTGAAAAAGAAGTTAACCCTTTACTCCATAGATACACCTTTATTGCTTTGGTTAGATCCAGATCAGCCAGCACATCAATGCCATCTGATCTGGATCTCTACTGTTTGCTTCTTGGTCAGAAACAACCAAATGACTGTAAAAGGGAACAGTGCCGATTCGGATGTGCTGGGTGATCTAGATCAACACTGCTTGCCGATGTGCTACAAGGTATAAATGTGGAGTTAAGGGTTTACATTTACAGTTACATATACACCTACTGCTAGTCAGCTGAGCACTGTAGCAAACATATATAATGACATTCAGTTATTTGTTCCCATGTTTATGCATTTCTTGTACACACATCTGGTTTAAGTCAAACCATTTTTTCAGCAGTATGGGACATAAAACATAATAAGTTTAATTTTTTATTTGGAGATAGCAATTTAGTTTGAAACATTGTAATATCTGGTAATATTTTTAACAACTACCCATTGGATATTATACATAGAATTTGTTTTTGTGCTTAATTGTTTTAGTTGTGCTTATGTTGTATGTTGTTTAGTGTTCTGTAGTTTTCTATTTGAGTTTTATTTAAAAACTTTGTCATACTTCAAAAAACATAAGAAACTAATTTCATTTTTTAAATGGATACAAAAATCAATCAATCAATTAATTACTCATTTAACCTAACATTGTTACTATATTTATTTCCAACACTGCCACTGAATTGTTTTTAGTAATAACAAGGAAATTTAACCCTTTTCTCCATCTTTAGAGGTGTGACCAGGGTTGAAGGTTATAAAGCTGCGATTGGAAACCAGTCTCCAATCTCAAGCATCTGATTGGCTGAAATGGCGACTGGTCTCAGTTTTATAACTTTGGGTACTGAGTAGATTCAGATCAGCCTGCACGTCTGTACCATCTGATCTGGATCTATAGTGGTTGCTTGAATTTCTGTTTTGTGAATGTATAATGTTTTTCATCTGCAAATGGAATCTCCCTATTTTGTATTTCTTGCCAGTGTAGATGTATATGACAGTATTATCATGACTGACTTTGTGTGTGTAGTTTGTGTAACTTTGCTTTTGTTTATACTCGTGTAAAACTTTTAAATGCTATCGATTGTGTGAACTTATACTATTTCAACAAAGAAAACAATTATTGCTAACATTGAAACCTAAGTTCTCCATCAGGAGTTGCTAAATAAATCAAGGATTAAAAAAGTGTGGATAAATGCACCTTTGCTCTTAAAATCAACTGTGGGATCATCTAAAATGGTATTTTGTTGACAGGGGTCACTTAAAGTGTTTAAATGTAATATTACAAAAGCATTAGACCCTTTGCCAAATATATATTCTTGTATTTTTGTCTTCCATTTGTCATTGTATGAACCAGTCAAGAAAATGTGTTGACAGGCCTTTTCAGATGCTCTCAGATTATCTTTACAAAGAAGGAAATTTTAGAACAAACTCTGGCTGCAAAAATGCTGGAGGTTCCAATCGAAAATGAAAGATTTCAATGGAGTGGTAAATTCTGTGGGTTTCCCTTATTATGTCTTTTGGTACAGCAGATGAGATGTTAAACCCTTTCTTCCATATATATCCATTTTATCAATTTTGCGAACTTGGCTTGCTGATCTGGTTCTACACTGTTGGCACATGTAATAAAAGGGGTATATATGGAGTAAAGGGTTAATTCAACAATACATGTAAATAAAAAAAAGATGGATTTACCTAGATAATGGGGAATATAATCCTGTTCAATGGAAGTACAAATATATTTAAATCGTCATCTGTAACACATTTTCTAGAGCAGAGGCTAATGATTTCATGTTCACGAATCATCGTATGTACTTTTAGAATAGAAAGCAAATAATTTATGTTGTACTTTTATACTTAATATTAAAATGAATTTAATATGCAATAAACTTTATATAGAACCATTTTTATTATTTGTTTTTGTAGATGAATATAACCTGGATGTTGAGCTCAAAATGTTGCAACTACATTTACATTGGGTTTTAGGCAGAAGGTAAATGGACATTGTGAATACATACTGGGTCTTTATGACAGGAATACAAAATAGAATAAAAAATTCTCCTTTACATCATTTGTGCAAATGTTGTAGATCCAGATCAGCCAGATATCTGAGCACTGATATGCATGCTGATTTGGATCTACACTGGTCACCTATGGGACAGCAGCTATATTCCATGGAAGTAAAGGTTGAAGACAATAACACAGATACACCAAACATTGATAATCTGATTCAATTCAGAACTAGCATGTACAATGTGTACTGGGAAATCCTTTATTTCTTATCTAAAAGGGTTCGCTGCAAGATTTTCAGAAAGGGTGTTCATTTGGGGAAGTCTAAGGGTAGCAACATGATAATTTCCAACTATCTGGCCGAAATCGCATGAAAATTAAAATTTGCTGCCCAAAAAGGGGGTTAACATCAAATACAGTGGATACAGCTTAAAACACAAAAACTGAGCACATGAAAAGCACATTACTAATGGCTCAAGCAGGACAAGAACAGCAGTTTTAAGCACAGATAAAGACCATAAAGCAGGACAAGGACAGCAGTTTTAAGCACATATAAAGACCGTAATAGCAAACTAAACAATCACTTTAGCAGTTACCTAGACTCGGTGAAAAACATAATAAGGCACATATTATCAACTCAAATAAGCATAAATGCTTTTATCCAAAGAATCGGGGTTGGTACCTGTTGGATTTTAGGTTAAAAAGAGGAAATATTCTCGAAGTACCAATATTGTATGAAATGCTCAGCTTTTATATTACTCTTTGATTTTGATAATATAGGTTTGATGATAAAGCAATCTGAGTATCTTTTTGGTATTTATTGTTCTTGCTTGTGCTTAATGTGCAACAAACATTAGCCACCAATTTGTTTTATTCATAATACGAGTATCTGACCCATTCTCTGAGAATGTCAATTAATTTAATCAAACAAAATTTGTTTTTTAACAAAGTAAATTTAATATCTTATTATTTTAACAAATGAAAATATCATTGGTATTCACCGCGTATAACCCGGAAGTTGTATCGGTTGAAGCCGATGCAGTGTAACTGGAGAATATTTTCCATATTTCTCTTTACTTGCACATAGATAAGATTGATTTCAAAGTCTTTGGATGTGAATTGAAAGATATAGCTAAGATAAAATGTCTGAGGAAGGCCATAGTGCCGAAGCAGACGTAAAAACTGTTCAGGAGGTTTTGAAATCGCAAGGCCATGATGAACTGAAATTTGGCCTCCTAATTGGTTTAATAAAGGTGCATCAAGTGTCTAGCAAAGATGTTGTCAACACAGTTTTGCACCTAGTGAGTATATGCATTTAGTATAATTGTTCATTTATTCCTTTTTACTATGGTATGTCAACATACTGTTGTCGTTGTATACTTCACATTCTGTCAACATTCACCTGTCGAAATCAATCAATTTTATTGATCTCTGATATAGTGAAGCTGTATGCTGATAGTATCGGAATGTTGAGATATATAATGAACTTCGATTTAGCTTTGACATTCTGTTTAAGCTTCTTGACTTAACAACACTTTACACCTGAGTAGGCGGGGCTAAATCTCTGTACCTGGGTTATCTGCTACCTATGCAGTTCATGCTATTATTGCTTTTTGTTGTGCTTCAGATAATATCATGTAGAGTTACATGCATTATCCTTAATTTATGTCAAGTTAAATGTATTATCCTTAATGGTTAAAATGTGATTTTGATCTTATTATAAATGTTTGACATTGAAATTGATTATAATCAGGGCTTGTCGCTTCAATCATCCCACATGTAGACAGTATGTATTTAGTGCTTTACTCTTCAGTTTTCTGAAAGGCAAATATCAAATTGAAGTGGAAGTTGGCTTTTCCATAATGAATTCTACCTATATGCATTTGAATAGGAAACATGGCACTAGTGAATTAAGTTTGTGTCAGAAGCCATCCTCTCTCAAAACTATTCCCAAACTTGTTAATTAACATAATGATCTTTAATTTCCCTTTTATATACAGATATTACCCAAATTATGGGGCATGTACACACCTTCCTTTCAGTTTAAACTATTTGCTCATGAGGGTTATTTTGAAAACAGTTATTAACTGAATAGCAAACATTATGGATCAAGATCTTACTGTGAATGCTGTTCTGGATCTACATGTACACCATTTGCATATAAGAAATATCTATATAAAAAGATTATAAAAGGTTAACAACAGGCATTTTCTTCAGAACAATTATATTCCAAAAGCCATTAAGTAAAGTTAATGAGTGAAAGGAAAACAAAAACCCAGACAGCTCAATCTGATGAACACTCACTCAGCAAGTCCAATAATAATGTATGTTTACTTGAAACCCTGTGATAAGTCAGGGCTTTTTTTCACCATTTTGGGAATATGACCCATACCCCTGGAATTGGGAAATTTATCGTCGTTTTGCCAGAAATTAGTAATTTTTTTAGCATCATTGGGGAATAACAAGTGTTACTGTTATCTGCTGATTTTTTAATCATTGCCATCCATATTTAATATTGTCAATAATTCCTGGCTTAAAGAGCAAAAGATGCAGTGCTGATGCTGTTGTTTTTCATCGGAAATGTTTGTTTTGATTCAATTGGGAATTTTTCTTCTCAAATTGGGAAAAAGTATATGTTTTGCCATTGGGAACATGACCGAATAACGGCTATAAAATCAACTGAAAAAAAGCCCTGTAAGTCTAGACAAGGGAAATCCCAAGGTGTGGGTTGTCAGGTTTGGGACTTTTTTGTTCTTAAGACATTATGATTAGTCTATTCAGCGGATTAGTTTGATGAAGATCAATTGGCAATGGGAGACTTGGGAGAAAAAATGTCCTGAACGTCTCCTTTTTCTCAGCCAGTTTTCTTTCCTCCTTTTGTCAGCAAACATAAAGTGTTTTGAGTAAATCTAGATTACAAGAATATTACTTAAGTTAAGATTGTTTATGTCAGATCAGAGTCAAAATTGTTTGCTGTTCAAGTAATAAATTTATTCACCCCCATCCTTCCCCCACCCCAGACTGGCTGCAATTCAAAGAAAGGCAAGTCAGCATCCAACCAGAAGAGAGAAGACCCTTCGTGGTTAAAAAATGTACTGACAGTGCATTTGAGCAGCATAAATCCTGAAAGTGGAAAGGTAAAAATAAATGTTAAAATGTTATCAATACAGGGCTTTTCATCCTTATATAACAGAGGCCTATAAAAGGCCTGTTCCCAATCCAAAAATATAGTATTTTTTCCAACTGCAGCAGAAACTCTTCCCAAAATGCGAGGTAAGATGTCCAAAAAATGGTTAAACTCCTTTGATGGGTGTTTGAAAACTGAAGTTTGAAAAATGAAGGGCTTGAAAAATTAGATTTAAGTTAAAAATACCTATTACTATTCAATCTTATGAACTAGAACCCATCTTTCAATTAATAATGTCTTCCAAATTTACTGATGAAAAGCAATGAAATAAGCTTTTTTGGCTTGACTATTCAAAGAATAGAGGAGTTGTCCTACTCGCCCCAGCATCAGCATTGGTGTGCACATTAGTGTTAGCGTCCATTAACCAAAATACGCACTTTGGTCCATAACTTTGAAACTACTTGTGATGTCACCTTGAAACTTGGAATATATATTTGTGACAATCAAAATCTACACCATTCCAACAAGAACCATAATGGAGGAACGGAAAAATCATTTTGACATCTAACACAAGCAAGGACTATCTGTTTTTGGGTCTTTTGACACAAATATATCTAAGTAGGTATAATATAATGCATATGTATACTATGCACATTTTTTAATTTGGATCAGTATATATAGCAGAGGTATCACATAAAAGCAGAGATTTAGTGTTAAGGGTTAAATCAACTTAAATGCACAATAAATCTGAATTAATAAAAAGAAATTCAAGGTAAAAAATTAAATTTACTAATAATAAGGTAAATAAAAAGATGATTTTGGATGGAAAATTGATACTTTTTTGTAAAGGGAAACAGCCTACCATTGGCAATAAAGTTAAATTGTTTTTAAACAATAGTGACTAAAAGTATTCAAAACTGTCCCAGGCTAAAGGGAATATTTAAAGTAGTAGGTTGTTGGTAATTAAAGTTTTTGTCAGGATTCATCAGTTAAATAGTCTGCTTAACCAGAAATTCTCAATTACAGAAGTTCCTGAGAGCTAATTGAACCTATTTCCCCAGCAGAATCATTGGATTTCCCTGACCTGCTTGTGAAAATTAATCAAACATGAAAGCAATGCCTCTTCTGCAGCTTTTACATTCTTTTTCATATGCTGCTATAAAATATAATGATATCATATTTTACCATATTTTTTCCATATGAACAAGTGTACAGATAATTAAACCATGCAACATCATGTCAGGTTTGCTTATTGTGATTAAACCAAACACAAATACATGTATATAGGGTTATGTGTTCATAACAGTGAAATGTCCAAAAAATATGACAAGAATACTCTGTAAATGTCACAATTTGGGGAGATAATTGTATTTTATGCTTATTTACGGAAAAGTATTATTAAAGTTTATGTTATATCAATTAAATACAACTAAAAGTATTTCAAAGCAATTTGCTGTCAAGAGAAAATTAAAGTGCTAAAACTAGCAGCGTTTTGTATAGACTGTTGATGGGTTATAAAGTAGACCTCCACTGACTGTGTCACTTTACAAATCAAATCAAATCAAATCATTTTATTGGTTTAAATCCAAACAAACAGGATTGTTACCACAACAGTACAAAGACAATACAAACATACAATGCATATTCATGTTGATATAATCAAAAGTAATAAATAGAGAAATATACAACAAGCGGAGATTGTTAATCCAGTGTGTGGATTTCCATTCCGTAACAGTGCTTGCTTGTTAAGCTATAAACATAACTCTATGATAACTTTGACAGTCTTAATTGATATAAATTATGAATGCTGTAAATGCATATTTTTAAAATATCACTGTCGGTACATGAATTGCCTAAAATAAATTGCAATTTCTCTCCATCATTAAGCAAACTAAATGATGGTACACTGTCATTCAACAGATTAACCATATTATTCCTTTCTGTCTGCAGCTCATTACATTTCAAAACAAAGTGTATCTCATCTTCAACATCTAATTTACAAGGAGGACAGGTACGCTCCTTTAAAGGGATATTTAGCTGGCGTCCTTTTTCAATTAACAAATTGCTATTACTTATTCTTAATTTGACAAAAGTGGATACTGCTTTTCTGTCAGCATTAACTAACAAATATTTTTCTAATTCATATTTTGTTTTAATATTTCTGTAAGTTCTAAGTTTGTTTCCATTTGGTTTTGAGTTATCATTATGAAGATGGTTTTGCCAAAATGTAATGAATTGTTCTTTTAATCTTGTAAAAATTGCAGAACGTAAGCTTTTTATGGAGAAAGTGCTCTGATTTTGCCATATATGTTGAAAACCTATTTTGGTTAACATTGTTTTAATGTTAGAACCAAAACCTCTAGTTAATCCAATACTGGTATGATATGCTTACAAGATTAAAAAAAACTACAAAATAACATGCTTGCCAACTGTTACACTCACTGCATTGTTAATTCAAAAAATAAGCCATAAATGCAAATGGATGAAGGACATTCAAAGTGACCGTTTTATACTGTACCTTTGATATTAGTACTTTGCTGTCTAAATAAACCTGTATCTCGACGTATGAAATAAAAATGAAGTAATAATTAGCCCTAAACCTTCATTGATGGGTGAACATTGTAGATTCATATCCACCTTCACATCTGTGTTGTCTGTCCAGGATCTATACTGTTCACTTTTAGACTCATTAAGTTATTTCTGATGAACAACAAGTGCAGATCCAGATCAAACAGCACAATCAAACAACAATCAAGATGTGCCAGCTGATCTGGATCTACATTGTTCCCACATGCAACAAAACATATATATATATATATGGAGTAAAGGTTTAACAAAGGCATTAGAATAAGTGATACCAGTGTTCAAGGTTATAAAACTGAGCATGGAAACCAGTCTCAAATCTCAAGCATCTGATTGGCTGAAATGGCGACCAGTCGCAATTTTAGCCTAATGGTGACCAGTCGCCATTTCAGCCAATCAGATGCTTGAGATTTGAGAGGTCGCCATTTCAGCCAATTAGATGCTTGAGATTTGAGGCTGGTTTCCATGCTCAGTTTTATAACCAGCCCAGTATGTGATCAGAAAATGATCTTGCTTCGTCAGATAAAGTGGGAATGGATGTTAGGGATTGGATGAATGTCATTGAATTCATTAGTTAAATTCATTGAACTCATTTATAGATCATGATAGATGTGTGTCATTATTTTATTTTGTGGTTAGATTTTGTCAGTATGAACATTACACTGCTAGGATGTTGTAGATTGATGTTGTCTAGTTTGATGCCTCTAGACTTTACAATTTTTTATTATTTTACAAGGTAAATTAATGGATGTGTATTCAAATCTGTATATAATTTAGGGGTTGATACATGGTGTTAACCTTTGATAAATGTGACTGTGGGCCTGAAGGAACTCGCATTTTAGGGTCTAATTTTATTAACCTTAATCTGGTAGAAAGATAGTGACTTTTTGAGTCAAGTCAAGTAAATTTTATTTATAAAGTTTGGTTTCATTAGAAATAACACAAGCTCTATTGAGCTTTAAAGCCAACTAGAGCTGGACTTGTACCTGGTGGATCAGATTCTAGTGACACTGTTAGTGAAACCATCCCATGAAACTTTAATCCTGGATGCAAATCACCTTTAGACCAGTGTAATTCAGTCATTTTGTACTTTTAAAATCTTTCCTCCATATAATTATACATATTTTATCGCATGTGCAACCAGTGTAGATCCAGATTAGCTGGCACATCTTTGCCATTTGATCAAGATTTAACACTGTTCGCTGTTTGGTCAGAAATAACAAAATAATTAAAAAAGCAAACAGTGCAGATCCTGATCAGAGAGCACAGATGTGCCGGCTGATCTGGATTTACACTGTTTGCCCCTGCCATAAAGGTGTATATATGGAAAAAAATGTTAAACTGTTGTTGGCTTTATCAATAAGTTTCCTAGGAACATTGATGTTCTAATGTTATAAACCATTGTGCATTCAATGCAGATGTCCGTTTTGGGTTGTGATTATAGTAGATAGGGGTGGGCGATATACTGTGGTACACCTGTTATTGTGGTATATTTGCTGACGACATGATATATTGTGATATGATTTTCAAAGAGCGGTATTTGTAATATTAAATGAAACCTTTTTGAAACAATGCAGTTTGAACATAAACAAGCTGTAATTTGTAAATTTTATGAGAACCTTGCAATCAAATTTGTTTACAATTTTATTGGTACATAAGCAGCTGGGTTTTTAGCTGGACTATTTGAAGAATAGGGGAGCTATCCTACTCGCCCCGGTGTCGGCGTCGGTGTCTGCGTCGGCGTCCATTAAACAAAAAATGCACTTTGGTCCATAACTTGAAAACTACTTATGATATCAACTTGAAACTTAGAATATATATTCACCATCAAATTCTACATCATTACCAACAACACCCATAACTCTGCTACAAATATTTTTCAAGTTATGCCCCTTTTTCACTTAAATTTTGAGTTAAGGAAAATATGCACTTTGGTCCATAAGTTATAAACTACTTGAGATATCAACTTGAAACTTGGAATATATATTCACCATCAAATTCTACATCATTACCAACAAGACCCATAACTCTGCTGTCAATATATTTCAAGTTATCCCCCTTTTTTCTTATATTTTGTGTTAAGCAAAATATGCATTTTGCCCATAACTTTAAAACTACTTGAGATATTGCCTTGAAACTTGAAATATATTTTCACCATCAAAATCTACATCATAACCAACAAGACCCATAACCCTGCTTCCAATATTTTTCAAATTATGCCCCTTTTTCACTTACATTTTGTGTTAAGCAAAATATACACTTGGCCCTTAACTTCGTTATGAATGGAGGGATTTCAAAATAACTTGGCACAAATGTTCACCATGACAAGGCAGTGTGTCGTGTACAATACCCATGCCTGTAGGTCCGAGGTCAAGGTCACTGTTACTAAAAATAGAATTTTCTTGCAAAATTGTGTCCGCTCTATAACTTTGTTATTTCTTATTGGATTTTTAAATAACTTGGTATAATTGTTCACCATATCAAGACGGTGTGTCACGTACATGCCCAAGCCTGTAGGTGGAAGGTCAAGGTCACTGTTACTAAAAATAGAATTTTCTTGTCCGGGCTGTTACTTTGTTATGAATGGAGGGATTTCAAAAGAACTTTGCACAAATGTTCACTATGACAAGGCAGTGTGTCCGCACAATACCCAACCCTGAAGGTCCAAGGTCAAGGTCACTTATTCTAAAAAAAAAATTTTCTTGTCCGGGCTGTAAATTCATTATAAATGGAGGGATTTCAAAATAACTTGACACAAATGTTCACCATGACAGGGCGGTGTATCGCGTACCATGCCCATGCCTGTAGGTCAAGGTCACTGTTACTAAAAATAGAATTCTCTTGTCCGAACTGTAACTTCGTTAGGAATAGAGTGATTTCAAAATAACTTGACACAAATGTTCATCATGACAAGGTGGTGTGTCCCGTACCATGCCCATGCCTGTAGGTCCAAGGTCAAGGTCATGTTACTAAAATAGAATTTTCTTTTCAGGGTTGTAACTACGTTAGAAATAGAGTAATTTCAAAATAACTAGGCAGAAATGTTCACCATGACAAGGTGGTGAGTTGTGTACCATGTCCATGGTCAAGGTCACTGTTACTAAAAATAGAATTTTCTTGTCTGTGCTATAACTTTGTTTTGAATGGAGGGTTTTCAAAATAACTTGGCACAAATGTTCACCATGACAATGCGGTGTGTTGCGTACATTACCCATGCCTGTAAGTCCAAGGTCAAGGTCACTGTTACTAAAACTTGAATTTACTTGTTCGGGCTATAACTTCTTTATGAATGAAGGGATTTCAAAATAACTTGGCACAAATGTTCACTATGACATTGCATTGCATTACCACCAACTTCTTCACAGACATTTCCGTAATGAGAAGACAACAGTGCTACAAATACAAATAATTTACTTGATCTTCAAGTTTATCCATATTCTTATAATTACTCAACATCACTGTCTTTGAAATGCTATCATTCCCATCATTGCACTTGAGTGTCTGAAAACGATGCAAACAGTACTGAAAATCAAGAAATTGACATTTTTTGCGTTTCCACTCCATTTCATTTCCATTTCAATTGGCAACGTTTTCCGCTGCGCTTCCATTCCGTTTCCGTTGTGTTTCCATTCCGTTTCCATTTCGATCAAAACGCGTTCAAAGCTGCGTTTCCAGCTTTTTTCTGTTTCTAGCGTTTCTTCCGTTTCTAGCGTTTCCAGCGTTCCATTTCCGCTTCCGTGCGTTTTTACCGTTTCCACGGTTAAATATTTGCGTTCAACAAATTTCAGTAAGTTGTTAATGTCAAAACATGTAGATTTCTATTAAATGTAATGAAATATGGCGAGAAACTTCAGACTGGCATTGCAAAATTGACATTACCATGTTTGCATCAAGACTATGACGTGAAGGCGATCCGATCCGGCGAAGGAAAACAATGAGAACATCTCCATGTAAATGTGGCAAATTAAATGCTTGTGGGACAGCTTAGATATGATACATTTATAAAAACTATAAAGCCCTTAGTAGGATTCTCTTGAATTCTCTAATAGCGGTATTCATTCGCTTTTGCTTATGATTTGGTTGTTTCTTAAAGAAGAGTCAGAATAAGAATGTCACAATGTACATGTAAATTCCCTAAAATTCCGGTAATTTATCTGCCTCTGGCAAATGTTGCCATGACAACTATCAGTGATATCTACATATTATCGGTAATAAAATCGTCAAACCGCTTACAAAGAATTATAGACGGTCAATTATGAAATTAGGTATCAAACTGAATTTGACAATAAACTTTAGAATTATTAATCTGTTAATTTAAAAACAACTACTTTGTTATAAAATTAAAAGAAGATTATCATTTTTAGCGACCCTATTTCAGCATGGTAGCATTATCACTGCACGTATGTCAAGTCAGATTAAATAAATTTACTGAAATATAAGCATCAGTTGAGAAAAAATAAAGCGAAACATCTTAATCATTTAGGTGCTAAACTATTCTAAGCTCCGGTGGTGTAACACCATGAGCGTCCCGATACGACTGATATCTATCTTTCGCTATTCACGGGACATTAATTTCAATTCACTTCATATTAATTTAAATATCTGAGTAAGGTGCAAGTGCGATGAGCTATTGTTGCGTTTTGTTTTGTTTTTGAAGCATGCATGCGTATTCGAAAAGTAGTTTGTTTAGAAACTGAAACTTTCGAAACAAATATTTCATACAATTACGCTTTTGTAAATTCAGTGTTGCAATACTAGATGTACAAAGTAACTAAGCTTTCTAGAGTTACATTGGATATTTGTTCAGTATAAAAAAAATAATCGTACAATGTCCACGGGAGATAACCTCTTCTTGACTAACGGGAAAGTGCCTACTGTTGATAATTCAAAGGGAGATCATTTTTTCGAAACTTGCTATTGCTGAATAATTATATTTAGACGAAACGCAACTTGTAATAAATATTGGACCATATTTAAATTAAATATTACTAAATGTTGTATTTTTCGTGTGCCGTACACTTATTAGGAAACTAAAAATAAACAACAAGATCAGTAATAAATAACAACTATCTGCAGGTCAAAGATCACCGCCAGTGAAATCTAATGCAAAAGATCGTACATTATTTTTAAGTATTGATAATTGAAAGCCTTTTCAGTGCAGAAAGGATTGGGCAAAATCTAAATTTGAAACGTTCAGTTTCAGAAGAGGCGTTTAAATTGTTGTGATATTTGTTAAATAATTGAAAGTTGAAAGCAATATCTTCTATCTGTGACCGATAAATGCATAATTGTGATCGCAAGCAACGTGTCATTCATGCGAATCGTTCTTAGACCTAAACCAAAACAGAACACAAAACCACCCACGACAAAACCTTACACGTGCTATGCGCAAGAAGCGTGTATCTCTTTCAAATTATGTCTTTTTAATTGCACACATCTGACGTATAGTTAACGTTTCATTGTACGTCATATTTATTTTACGTCATATGTTTATGATGTATTCGGCGAGCAAATAACGTGTTTTCGAACAAATCACGTGGTTTTTACCGCCAAATATTAAGACATCTGATATTATTGTCGGCGTTTGATTGTAGGTCATATTTAATGACAAATGTTAAATTCCTGAAAACATTATTTTCCAAAGGGCAGTTGATGTTTTTTCCTATGAGTAAAATAAACCATTGCAACATTTTATTTCGTTTTTCATTTCTGAAACCCCTTACGCAAGAAATAAAATATTGTTGCGTTGTCCGTACTTTTTTCTAGATCTCTTCAAAATCGCGTTTTAAAGCTATAAAACAAATAAAAAAATTAACACATCTTCAAATTATCAGAGATTTAAAAAAAAACGTGCACGCATAAACAAAGGTTCAAGTGAAAAATATATTGACCCGAGGTCCTTACGCATAGACATGTAGCGAAATCTAGTGTTTGCCCGATTATCGCCGACAATCGATAATCAGTCGGATAACTTCAATGTCGGCAACAATCGAGTCCAATTTTTCAGAATCGATGTCGCTAGGTTAGGCGGATGGATGTTTTTTCTCTTTTCGGTAGTAGCTTGTCGGTAGTTTCTTTCCGATTATTTCTGAAGGGAGGTAATCCATCAAGACAGTAATTGATGGCAACAATAACGAAGACCTTTTTCCTTACCCGGGAGAGACGACTTCCCGGGTCTGGAAGTATTTTTACTTCCGAAAAATGAATAATGGAGCTGCAGTTAAAGAACATTTAGACATGAGCAGAGTCTTTTGCACGCTTTGCAGGAAATCCTATGTCAATAAATGTATGAAAATAATACCCCACCCACAATATCACACTTGTTAAGGTTATGTTACCCAAGATATGTTAAAGCCAATTTCGATTTGAGTTCCGATTTTTGATACTATATAACTGAATAAGGAGGGTTCAGTAAGCTCTGAAATTGTATGGCTAGTTGTTTATAATCTTAGGGAGGGCCAAGTTTTGTGACTGTCAAACAGTCTGATCTGAAATACTGTTAGAAAGTAGTTCTAGACCTTTCCTGCATTAAACTTATACAGAAACAGATTAACCTGGCTCATATTTAAGACAGAATGATAATACAGGACAACAGAAATTATAACATTTTATTTTTAATTATTTCCATTTTAACGTATATTAAATCAGTATCTACTGATTTGTTTTTATAACAAAAACTAAAACAGCTAATGAAACAACATGTTCCGATTATCCGATTATCAATCGGTTGAGCCAAGCCGATTTTCTCCGATAATCGATTCTGAAAAATCCAGTCGATTCCTAACACTAGCGAAATCTCTAATCTTTCGATAAACGGGTAACAACTGCTCGATCAGCGCTGGACAATGGTAAATATTTAGAATGATCATTACTTAAAACAAAAATCCCACGAAGCGTCATATCGACAACTATTATTTTCGTTACAATTAATTTCGTACAAAGAAACGGTTAGAACGTTACTATAAATAATCGGGTGACCTAGAAACGGTAAAAACGCTACTATAAATAAGCGAGCCGTTTCTAGCGTTCCGATTATTCCGTTTCTATCGTTTCTAGCGTTCCAAGCGCTCTGATTATAGCGTTTCTACCGTTTCAAGCGTTCGAAGCGTTTTTAGCGCTCCGTTGTGTTTCCATTTCGATAGCCTTCCGTTTCCATTCTGTTTCCGTTTCAATATAGAGTGAAAAGCATTTCATTTCCATTTCCACTCCGTTCCGTTTGTCAATTTCGTGATATTCAGTACTGTAGCGGGGGCATCTGTGTCCTATGGACATATTTCTAGTTTCACTTATATTTTCACTTAAGTGCACTTCATCGATAACTTTGCAAATACTTAAGGTATCAAAATCAAACTTCCATTATATTTTCATTTCAGTTCTTTTTCTGTAACATTACTGAAGTGATTGATATTTGACTAAAAGTAAATGTCTCTAATAAAAAATTACTAACAAGTTTTCTAACAAATTCAGAAATATTTCATAGTTATTCCCCTATTCAGTTTAATATTTATGGTACATTAAGGAATTATTTCTGTTATTTGAAATGAATTTCTCCCTTACCATTCACTTGTTAATATTTTTCCTGATTGCACATGAATGTATGGCCATCATTGTTATTGTTTTAATCTTCAAATTGCATTTGTTTCAAATGATTTGAATAGTCGAGCATGCTGTCTCCTCTTACAGCTCTTGTTTTCTGCTGTTTTCTCATCTAATCTCAGTTTTCAAACTGTTGTGTTAATTACTGTTTGTTTTTGACAATAAGGTTGAGCTAGTACAAATGTTTCTACATGTAATATATTCCAATATGATGCAGTATATTGCAGTATGTAAGTAAATTATAGCAATATATCACAATATCATTTTTCCTGGCAATATCCATCCCTAATAGAAGATAGACATTGACAAAAGGTTTAACTGTTGTGAAAACAGGGATAAAATTAAGTTATTACAACATGGTAACAAGGTTAAGGACTTGGAGAAGGCATTTACTGAAACAGTTTTCATTTGGTTGTTGTCAGTAAGTTATCCTTTAAGGTCCCAGGTGATTCTAAAATTAAATGATTTTCTTATTACAAAAGCTTTAATCTGGTATTGTTTTACAACAGTCTGTAACTAAGCACGCAAAAAAGAAGAAACTCAATTCATAACAATCCCGGAGGGTGTGTATTGTTGCGAGCATGTAGGAGAGAAAGATGATTGTTGTGTGTTGTAATTATTTAAGCAGCTGAGCATTCTAATGCTCTGTAAAATGTCTCAGTAGCGTGACTGTCTCACAGAAGATGAGTATCTTTAAACATCATTATTGCATTTCTTGTCTTTGTTCACTTGATTTCTAAAATGCTGCTGACGTCCAGTATTTTCATAATTAAATTTTACTGAATCTGGTAGATAATTTTATTTGCAGTAATTTTATAGACATCCAATGCTAATAGTGATACAATTATGCTGATAATAACCCTTAAATACGTAGATATGTGTTTATTGCGTGGGCAAACAGCATAGATCCAGATCAACCTGAAAGGCTGAGCATCTGTGCCATCTGATCAGGATCTACACTGTTTGCTTTTAGATTCTTAAGTGATTTCTGAATAATATGCAACCTGCGCAGATTCTAATCAGATGGCAAGGATGTGCTCGCTGATCTGGATGTACACTGTTCGCATTCATGTTAAAATGTGTATATAAAGGGTTAACCTAAAACTTTCTTTCACATTTGTCAGCCTGCATGCCTATTTAACTAGCCAACCTCTTGGGTTTCTGAGACATGCTTTTTGTGAACATCATAATACTTCCCTTTTTCTTTATATTAAATTTTATTTAATTATAACTTACTGAAATCTTTATAAGTCAAACATTCCATAGAGTTTTATGTTTTAAATCCTTTTGTAAGTGTTTTAAATGATACTTTTAAGAAATAAATTCCCTCAGATTATTGATACGTAAGAGCTTACTTAAAACTTAATTATAACTAGCCATCTAGTGTACTATGTTTTCCTGTATATCCATTATTTGGTACAGATGTGATATATCTCTACATAGTACACTGAAAGTATCCTATTTAAATAATACCTGTTGCACATGCCAATTAAAAAAAGACAACATTAAACTTGTAGCTTATCTGTCTGACCCTTTAATCCCTGATATACCATTTATTACAGTGGTGACCAGAGTGGATCCAGAACAGCCTTCACATCCTTGCTGTCTGATCTAGCTCTGCACTGTTAGCCTATGTGCTCTAAAATGAAAAGATTAGACAGCACAGATGTGCTTGCTGATAGGGTCTACACTAGTTGCCTGTGGGATAAAAGCCATATCTTACGGAGTTAAGGGCTTTTTATAAGAGAGTGTAATTGTTGTAATTGTCAACTTATTTTAGCCACAATTTGGACCATGTCTTAAAAGTTGGGCAAAATGTATGTATTATATAAATAAGGACAAGTCGAAATAAAAGTTTTCATCACTTTTTGAATCATTAACAATGCTATATTTTAGTGTCCTTTAATGTCACCTGACACTAGTTTTGTAAATAAGACCTTGACTGGTAAAAAGATGAAGATGAAAAGTACAATCTATGTACAAACTGTTTGTCTGGTTAATTTAAAAGTTGAACACAAACTGATCGAATAAAGATCTCATGTAAACATAATTGTAACAGTCAAGTTTTTTACCCTTTCCTCCATATATACACATTTTTACGCGTGTGTGACCAGTGTAGATCCACATCTGTGCCATCTGATCAGGATCTGCTGGTTGCTTTTTGGACAGAAATAACCTAATAAATCAAATAGCGAACAATGCAGATCCTGATCAGATGGAACGTATGTGTGATGAAGCAGATATTTAGCGACATTTGTCAAAATATGCAAGAAAACAGATAATAATTATGTCTGTTTTATTTAAAATAAAATGTAAATATATGTTGTTACATCTTGAAAATGAATTAGAATAGTATTAAAACAATTTTATAACTAGTAATGATCACTCAATACAAGACAATTCTAAATGACCCAAAGTTTTCAAAAACTATAAAAAAACTCTCATAGTATTACTGTGGACTAAAATCTAATTTTCAGTTTTACTGACTTATTTACAAAATACATGTGTATCTGGCACTGCCACTGGACAGTCCCTGCCAGTTGACAAGATTTCTCAACCCCATACCTCATATGTATGACTTTTATCACGAGTGAACATTGTCCAGATCATCTGCAACATTTGTGCTGTCTCAACTGGCTCTACACTGTTTGCTTCTTTATTTCAATATGCCTAACATAGATCATCATGAGACAGCCTGGATGTGCCTCAGATCTGGATCTATACTGTTTGCCTCTGGGATGTGAGCTATTTAACCCTTTACTCCATAGATAAACCCAAGATGCAGATCAGCTGGAACATTCTTGCCATCTGATCAGGATCTAGATTGTTTGCTTTTTGGTCAGAACTAACCTAATTAATCAATAAGTGAACAGAGTAGATCCTGATCAGATGGCCTAAATGTGCCAGCTGATCTGGATCTATACTGGTTGCACATGCAATAAAATGCATATATATGGAGTAAAGGGATAATCTGATGAAGACAGTGACAGAAAGAAGAAAATTAAAGAAATGTTGTCTCACAGAAGAGGATTCAATTAGATGAAGACACAATGAAGTCTTTATAGTTATATGACCACTCTGTAACTGTTATAACAATTTTCAGATCATTTCCCCTATGATATTGTCTTTTATGTTAACAGTCTCCCCATTATAAGAGGACTTTAGAATTCATCAGTGTGGGAAAACAGCCTCTATGATCAATGGTTGCTAAAAAAGCAGAAAATAGCAAATTATTCAAAGTGATACTGTATTGTTTCTTTTTAGTGACATGTAAGTGTGTAATCGATTTTAAATGCAAACTCCAAAATGATGGTTTATATGAGAATACCACCTAAAGGCAAAGCATTGAATTACGGTTGGAAAATATCTAGTCCTTCATAGAAAGACCTCGCATTTTTTTTACATTTTTTATCTGGCAGGATTTGACCTTTCAAAAAATTAACATCAAATCCACCGTTCACGTCTAAATTTTTGGACTAGAAAATATCTTGAACAACTTTCTTTAAAATATAAGTTCTTACTGGTCTACAACAGTAATTGTTCGCCTTTCTTGATCTTAAAGCAGGTTATAATCATTTAAATATCTTAAGTGAAGGTGTGTACTAAATTCAACAATATGGCAACTCTTGAGATTCCTATATTTTCTCAGTCATGTGGGTTATCGCCTGTTTTGTTGGCTTCCTCGGTGTTCCTCAGTGTTTCAAGAATAACATAATGAACACTTTACTCCATTAACTGATAAACCCTTATTGCATAGGCGAACAGTGTAGGTCGAGATCAGCTGGCACATCTGTGCTGTATGATCTGGATCTGCAAGGGTTGCATCTTGGTCAGAAATAACACATTGAATTTTAAAGCTAACAGTGTAGATCCTGATCAGGCGGCACAAATGTGCCCAAGGAATAAAGATGTATCTATAGAGTAAATTGTTCAATGTATGCAAAGGAAGCATATGCAACATTCATGCTGATGCACATATTCATTCACACTAATTGACTTACTTTGATGATTCCCTCTCCAGACATCGGTTAAAGTAATCAGTCAGGTTTTTGAAGAAATCTAATCGGTAATCAATCTTATTCAGAATACAGGCATGTTTTCATTACATGATTGTATACCTTTGCATTCAAAATTGTCATTATAATATACTTCCACAGTTAAAAAAAACAATAGCATTAGTCTGACAGTTTTGAATTGGATTCAAGAAATGGTTTGGATATTTGGTATTTGTTCTACAGGGCAGCTGAAAGGCATCTGTTGCAAAACCATAGCAATAAGAATATTTAAAAGTGCCACCACAAAGGTATTATCTTTGTTTTCTTGGAATAAAGAGTTGTTTTCCATTATTGTGGAAACTGACTTACATTATTAAACCATTACAGGCTTGATGAGACCATAACATGCAATGTTACAGGCTTCTACTGTGGAGTTGGTGATGGGGCTTGTGATAAAAATGACAGCTGTTACATGATGGTTGTCTTATTTCCAGACATCAAAAAGAGATTTTAGCCTCCATGTTTTTTTAGCCAAAATCATATTAATTCAAATAAAACAACAAAGATTTTAAACTTTCCTTACTGAGCAAAACACACAGATGCTTGAAGAATGGACCCTCTTCTCT
Source organism: Corbicula japonica (assembly GCA_038501625.1). NCBI lineage: Eukaryota > Metazoa > Mollusca > Bivalvia > Venerida > Cyrenidae > Corbicula > Corbicula japonica. The sequence goes on along the minus strand of JAZAYU010000346.1, from coordinate 449,625 downwards.
ATAGGTTTTCTTCCTGCAATATACCTCCCCACTCCAAATCTTCCTCATTTTGGCGGTTACCCAAATAAATGTTTGTTATTTATACTGACCTTTCACTTAACTTTTTTTTCAAAGGTTGGCAGCTTTGGAGAGTGGTAAATTTTAACAGAAACAAAAAAAAAATGATATTAAACATAGGCATGAGCGGAGTTGGGCAACAATTTTTACATCATATTAACACAGGTGTGCTTTCAGTATGACATCATTTTAAAGCCTTATAAGAAAATTTATGCACACAAATGACAACAAACCAATTCCTGAATGGATACAGTTTCTTTCCGGTAGGCAACTGCCTTTAGATACTGAATGTGTTATACATCACAGTGAAGCTTTTGTGATAGGTGCGCAGACTTGTCCCACACCACTGTACATTTAATTGCTTTAATTAAATATAAGCTGGAGAAAGTTGATGCAGAGACTATTGATTGAAATTCCATCAGAAAGGATAAATCATTAGGTCTTTGAACTATAGAAATAAAATTTGACATTGTGCATACTTGTTTGTATACAGGAATCCATGTTTGCAAATTTTTAAGGTGGTTAATTAGCATTCATAAGTAGTAATTAGAAATTACCAAATTTTGAACAAAATGTGTTTCATTAAATTTTGGTATATGTTAACCCTTTTAATATGGCTGGTATTTTTGAAATGCAGAAAAAAAAGAGACATGATTGTTCGGTAACAGCTCTGTTTTATTTTTAGCTGGGTTGTGAGAGCTGTTAATACTTTACTCCATTGATATGTCATTTATCAGATTGACAAACAGTGTAGATCCAGATCACTTTGCACATTTGTGCCATCTGATCTGGATTGACACTGTTTTTTTCTTAGTCAAAAGTAACATATTTATTGAAAAGCAAACAGTGTAGATCTTGATCAGATGGCATGGATGTACCAGCTGATCTTGATCTACACTGTTTGCCTATGTGATAAGTCATGCCTACAGAGTTAAGGGTTAATTAAATTGATTTTGCTCATAAAAATACATGTATGCATTTTAACACATGAGGAACCTGTAAGGATTCATATCGGTTCTTCAGCTAATCTGGATCTACACTGATTGCATCTTCTTCAGAAATAACCTTATGAATCTGAGAGGGAACAGTGTAGATCCTGATCGGATGGCACATGTGATAAAAGGCATATTTATGTAAAGGGTTAACTATTCTAGGATTCTGTGATAATAAAAAATGGAAAAGAAGTAATTAACCACTTTAATGGAAAACAGTAAACGAAACAATTAATATCAACAGATCGAACTAAAATTACTAATAAATTTGCCATCATTGTTCTTTTAAAGGCACTGGTATTTTTAACCATGGTGGACAGCATTTATTACATGTGCCTTAGAATGTGCCATATATTTTTAAATGTGACAAAGTATTTTGAAAAAAAGGTGCATTGTAGCTGTTTTTTGCGGCCTAAAATTTTTTCCTAAATTGCAGATAATACAAACACCATTTATTAAAATATATATTTCATAAAGAAAATAATGACAACATTTACTAATAGTATTCTTTGTTAATGAACTATTTTAAATATAAGTGATTAGGAATATTTTTTTAATAGAATAGATATGGTACTAATGAATGCTAACAAAAAAAAAAGAATCATAGCACTCCTTATCACTTGGAGACACAGCCTTTAAATAGAGCTTTCTTGAGGATGATTAAATTAATGTCAGCCTTGATAAGTACTTTGATTTTCTGAAGACATTACTGGAAATAAACAGAACTCCATAAAAGCAGCAGCAGTTCTGTTTATAGCTCCACCATTCAAAGAATAAGGAGAACTATCCTGGGTACTCCACTGTTGGTCTGATGTTGACACTGACTGTCAGCATACACATATTTGCCTTCATGTTTGTATGCACATGTTCCACTTTAAAACAAAGAAAATATCAACTCAAACTTGCAATATTTATTCAGTGTCATCACTACATTATAACAAATCAATTTAATAACTCTCCTGCAAAATACTTCATTTTCTCTTATATTTGGCTTTAAAGATGGAAGCAAGTTGGTCTTTAACTTTGAGACTACCAAAGATATCAACTTCAGACTTGGAATATATATTTGCCATCTTGATCTGGATTATTTCAAACATGTCCAGTAACTCTTCTTCAACTAAATTGTTTTAAGTTATGCCCCTTTGTCATTTTGATGTTGTGTTGAAGATTTTCAGTAATTGGGCTATATCTTTAGCACAACCAAGTGATAATATAAAACATAAAATAAATGTCCTACATGACGACCTTTTTCATTTCAAACAAGACCCACAACTCTTATAAAACATAATATGGTGGTTATGTCCTTTTTTTTCACTTAAATTTTCTGAAATTTTTGCATGCAGTTGGCCAGTTCTGAAATTTTTGCATGCAGTATGCCTTATCTTCAACAACATGCAAGACATTGATATGAATCTAAAATGTCTAATGTCATGACCAACATACCCCATAAATAAATAAGAAATCACATTTATGGTCCTTTTCTAAAGCATATCAGACTAGATAGGTGCCGGCAGGTTAGTTCATCTGATTTGATAATCTATCTGTTTGCCAACGCTACTTTTACAATTAAAATATTTCTGAGTCAATCATTTAAATGATTGACTTCAAACTTCACACCGATGATCTCCCTTGCTCATAACAACCCAAATAACTATGACCCTTTTGTTAATAGTCACGCCCTTTTAAAAATGTGAATTTGAAAATATTTCTCATTAAGGTAAAAAGTTTGTAAATTATTAGTTTTCAAAAAATAACTGTGCAAATGATGAAGGAATTTCATCCAGACTGAACAAATATATTATCCCAAATGTAACCGAGGGTTGTGTGTAAGAACCTTGACGTTTAAGTCAGAGTTCAAGGTCAAAGATCGGGTTGAAAGGTAAAAACAACAAGATCACCTAAATGTTATGGGTTTCATGTCTGCAAGCCATGACCTTGGATGTGAAATGAGTTCTATCATGCCCTAGTCCTCCTCCAACCCCAAAGAAAACAACAACAAAAACTCTGTGATTATCCACATGATGAGATTGTGTGTAGTTACCGTTCTGATAAGAATCAGTCCCTGAATATCAGTCTCAGCTATTTGAATACTATTCAAATAGTGTCAGGGTTGTCTAGATGATTGGTAAGTAGGTAGGGTATAGCAAAAGTGGCAAAAAAGTGTGTATGAAAGTACTGTTTTTAGAGGGAAATAGGCAAAGGATTTGTATGTGGATTTCTTAGAAATAGCTTGAGGGATGTTAATTAAGTCAGGTATGATAATAATGTCAAATATGGTATACTTTAACAGATACTCTTATTTGACTTTGAGTATGGAATACTGACAAGGATATTCCCATCCTTCCTTATTTCATACACTAAACATTGAAAACCCTCAGAAAAGTCTCAGCTGTCATTATTCCTAACCAGCATTGATAAATGGTGATTTCTCTACTGGGAACAATTCTCCTATTTTATGTTCTGTGAAATTTATGTTTTTGAATTTTTTTAAATGAGTTTTGTTGGTAATCTTATCTGTTAACAGAGACAGTTATTGAACTTGTTAGAGCCATTGTTCATACAAAATATGAGAAACTTTAAGGCTAAATTCATCAATTTCATTTGCTTTTTTTGTACAGTAAATTTAAGACTTGAAATTAGTTTTATTTGTTTGCTGTTTCAAAATCAAGATGTACAAACTCACATCAAAACAAAATCAGGTAGATAACTTAGTAGTATTTTTTTAACCAGGTTTTCCGATGGAAAAATCCTGGTTATTAGTTTGAGGTGCGTCGGCGGGTGGGCGTGTCTGGCAATCAGCGTTAACAATTTCTTCTATGCGCAACTCCTACATTCCTCAACGGATTTCAACTAAACTTTCACAGAAGTATTGTCATGGAGTGCCCTGGCGCATATTGTAAGGGTTTTGTGATTTGATCATTTTTGACCTAATTATGAGCCTTAGTTTTTTTTTTTCACATATGTAATTCTTCTGTGTGCAACTCCAACATTTCTCAAGGGATTTCAACGAAACTTTCACAGAATGATTGTCACTAAGTGCCCTGGTGCACATTTTCCGGATTTTGTGATTTGATCATTTTTGACAGAATTATGGGCCTTTATTTTTTTTTCCACATAATGTAATATATAGAGAAATACTCTTCTGTGTGCAACATTTCTCAAGGGATTTCAACCAAACTTTCACAGAATTATAATAATTGTGAACTATAGAATTTTCAATGTATAATGTTATGCCCCTGGTCGTCCATCCATCTGTTTGTAAGCAATAACAAAGATGATAAAATTTCTCATTTGACTATCGGTTCAAACCCCACAGAGAAATGTATTTCTTTAAAAAAAAAAAAATTGCCTCAATTATGGCCCTTTATGTTATATATAGAAGAATACTGTCACGTGCCCACTACCTCCTACATTTCACAAGATATTTAAGCCAAACTCTCACAGAACTGTTATCATCAAGTGCCCTCGTGCATATTGTTGGAGCTTTGTGATTTAATCAGTTTAGTCTGAATTATCCTCCTTTCCTTCTTTTTCACATATGTATATCTAGTGACTTATTATATCAAGAAGGTTATATCTACTGACTTTAAAAA
>JAZAYU010000346.1:347181-444483 GCA_038501625.1 Corbicula japonica | reverse complement strand
ACAAACACCATTTATTAAAATATATATTTCATAAAGAAAATAATGACAACATTTACTAATAGTATTCTTTGTTAATGAACTATTTTAAATATAAGTGATTAGGAATATTTTTTTAATAGAATAGATATGGTACTAATGAATGCTAACAAAAAAAAAAGAATCATAGCACTCCTTATCACTTGGAGACACAGCCTTTAAATAGAGCTTTCTTGAGGATGATTAAATTAATGTCAGCCTTGATAAGTACTTTGATTTTCTGAAGACATTACTGGAAATAAACAGAACTCCATAAAAGCAGCAGCAGTTCTGTTTATAGCTCCACCATTCAAAGAATAAGGAGAACTATCCTGGGTACTCCACTGTTGGTCTGATGTTGACACTGACTGTCAGCATACACATATTTGCCTTCATGTTTGTATGCACATGTTCCACTTTAAAACAAAGAAAATATCAACTCAAACTTGCAATATTTATTCAGTGTCATCACTACATTATAACAAATCAATTTAATAACTCTCCTGCAAAATACTTCATTTTCTCTTATATTTGGCTTTAAAGATGGAAGCAAGTTGGTCTTTAACTTTGAGACTACCAAAGATATCAACTTCAGACTTGGAATATATATTTGCCATCTTGATCTGGATTATTTCAAACGTGTCCAGTAACTCTTCTTCAACTAAATTGTTTTAAGTTATGCCCCTTTGTCATTTTGATGTTGTGTTGAAGATTTTCAGTAATTGGGCTATATCTTTAGCACAACCAAGTGATAATATAAAACATAAAATAAATGTCCTACATGACGACCTTTTTCATTTCAAACAAGACCCACAACTCTTATAAAAAATAATATGGTGGTTATGTCCTTTTTTTTCACTTAAATTTTCTGAAATTTTTGCATGCAGTTGGCCAGTTCTGAAATTTTTGCATGCAGTATGCCTTATCTTCAACAACATGCAAGACATTGATATGAATCTAAAATGTCTAATGTCATGACCAACATACCCCATAAATAAATAAGAAATCACATTTATGGTCCTTTTCTAAAGCATATCAGACTAGATAGGTGCCGGCAGGTTAGTTCATCTGATTTGATAATCTATCTGTTTGCCAACGCTACTTTTACAATTAAAATATTTCTGAGTCAATCATTTAAATGATTGACTTCAAACTTCACACCGATGATCTCCCTTGCTCATAACAACCCAAATAACTATGACCCTTTTGTTAATAGTCACGCCCTTTTAAAAATGTGAATTTGAAAATATTTCTCATTAAGGTAAAAAGTTTGTAAATTATTAGTTTTCAAAAAATAACTGTGCAAATGATGAAGGAATTTCATCCAGACTGAACAAATATATTATCCCAAATGTAACCGAGGGTTGTGTGTAAGAACCTTGACGTTTAAGTCAGAGTTCAAGGTCAAAGATCGGGTTGAAAGGTAAAAACAACAAGATCACCTAAATGTTATGGGTTTCATGTCTGCAAGCCATGACCTTGGATGTGAAATGAGTTCTATCATGCCCTAGTCCTCCTCCAACCCCAAAGAAAACAACAACAAAAACTCTGTGATTATCCACATGATGAGATTGTGTGTAGTTACCGTTCTGATAAGAATCAGTCCCTGAATATCAGTCTCAGCTATTTGAATACTATTCAAATAGTGTCAGGGTTGTCTAGATGATTGGTAAGTAGGTAGGGTATAGCAAAAGTGGCAAAAAAGTGTGTATGAAAGTACTGTTTTTAGAGGGAAATAGGCAAAGGATTTGTATGTGGATTTCTTAGAAATAGCTTGAGGGATGTTAATTAAGTCAGGTATGATAATTATGTCAAATATGGTATACTTTAACAGATACTCTTATTTGACTTTGAGTATGGAATACTGACAAGGATATTCCCATCCTTCCTTATTTCATACACTAAACATTGAAAACCCTCAGAAAAGTCTCAGCTGTCATTATTCCTAACCAGCATTGATAAATGGTGATTTCTCTACTGGGAACAATTCTCCTATTTTATGTTCTGTGAAATTTATGTTTTTGAATTTTTTTAAATGAGTTTTGTTGGTAATCTTATCTGTTAACAGAGACAGTTATTGAACTTGTTAGAGCCATTGTTCATACAAAATATGAGAAACTTTAAGGCTAAATTCATAAATTTCATTTGCTTTTTTTGTACAGTAAATTTAAGACTTGAAATTAGTTTTATTTGTTTGCTGTTTCAAAATCAAGATGTACAAACTCACATCAAAACAAAATCAGGTAGATAACTTAGTAGTATTTTTTTAACCAGGTTTTCCGATGGAAAAATCCTGGTTATTAGTTTGAGGTGCGTCGGCGGGTGGGCGTGTCTGGCAGGCAGCGTTAACAATTTCTTCTATGCGCAACTCCTACATTCCTCAACGGATTTCAACTAAACTTTCACAGAAGTATTGTCATGGAGTGCCCTGGCGCATATTGTCAGGGTTTTGTGATTTGATCATTTTTGACCTAATTATGAGCCTTAGTTTTTTTTTTCACATATGTAATTCTTCTGTGTGCAACTCCAACATTTCTCAAGGGATTTCAACGAAACTTTCACAGAATGATTGTCACTAAGTGCCCTGGTGCACATTTTCCGGATTTTGTGATTTGATCATTTTTGACAGAATTATGGGCCTTTATTTTTTTTTCCACATAATGTAATATATAGAGAAATACTCTTCTGTGTGCAACATTTCTCAAGGGATTTCAACCAAACTTTCACAGAATTATAATAATTGTGAACTAAAGATTTTTCAATGTATAATGTTATGCCCCTGGTCGTCCATCCATCTGTTTGTAAGCAATGATAAAGATGATAAAATTTCTCATTTGACTATCGGTTCAAAACCCACAGAGAAATGTATTTCTTTAAAAAAAAAAAATTTGCCTCAATTATGGCCCTTTATGTTATATATAGAAGAATACTGTCACGTGCCCACTACCTCCTACATTTCACAAGATATTTAAGCCAAACTCTCACAGAACTGTTATCATCAAGTGCCCTCGTGCATATTGTTGGAGCTTTGTGATTTAATCAGTTTAGTCTGAATTATCCTCCTTTCTTTCTTTTTCACATATGTATATCTAGTGACTTATTATATCAAGAAGGTTATATCTACTGACTTTAAAAACACATTTGCGCTCGGCCATCAGTCTGGAAAATGAAAACCTGGTTTTGTGACAATTTCCTGTCACTTGTTTTTACCTACACTATATACCAAACTGTTGTGTTTAGTTGTTTTAAGCTGCCCTGGTTACTTCCTGTTCCTTTACTCCATATATAAATTGTTTTAACAGGGTGCAATTACTGTAAAAGCATTAATTTCGCAAGGTCAAAATTTCGGGGTTTTTTTTTTGTAAAAAATCAGCTATTTTCTTTATTCGTGTATATATGAATTCGCGATGTCGTCAGACTCAAAACCGGAAGTCGTAATTTAATTTGTGCATTACTTTTATAATGTTAATTAATATAATATAATATTGTCCTTATTTATCAGTCATTACGTAGTTTCATTTTTCTTAGGTTTGATTTTTTCAGAATATTTTGCTTACACAAAATACATGTATGCAAAAAAAAACATGTGAAATATAATGAAACCATGTTAAAATAATATTTTAATTTTTACCAAACAAACATTTTATAGACTGTACAAACTACCATCTGCTTGCTGATTTATGTATCTTGTGAAAATTACACCAGATTTCTTGGCCTATGGGTAAGTGTTATTTCTGGACAGTGATTAGCAGATTTTCTGAGATGTTGGCCATATCTGGCTGTGGGATAAGTTGATTAGACAGATTTTATGCGAAGATGGGTGCAGAAATTAATGCCGATTTAAGGCTTGACTTAACCTAATCAATGTTATTTACATAGCTGTAATAATTGACAGAAGAAGAGACTCTGTCCTGTATGCTGTGAAGCGTAAGATTAATGCCTTATTTGCTATTGAAGAAAGGATGGTGATTTCTGAGTGAGTGACTCACTCAAATAATGTTTTTTCTCAAGGTTGTACCCTGGATGGGCATGTACTGACCAAGGTTTGACATGAGTGGAAAGTACTACATGGTTTTCTTGAAATGAATCCAAAAGCCAACAATAAAGATCCTGGTGAGATGGCATGAATGTGCTGGCTAACCTGGTTATGCCATGTTTGCCCATGCAATAAAGATGTATCTATGGAGTAAAGGGTTAAGTGATTCAACATAGCTGTATTTGCTGAAGACTAAATGTTTTAATTAATGTCTGGCAGTGGAAGAATGTTGATGTCAACTTTCATCCAAATCTGGAAACGGTCGAAGTCTAATTGTGCACCTGCAGGGAGATGACAGTTTCTTGCAATTACAGAATTATGTGATGGAGATTTGATGTTTTCTTGAAGATCAATGATCTAATATCGCAGAAGTCGTGACAATGAAGGCCATTTAAGACACATAAGTGATCCTACTCTATAAGGAAATTGGATAACAAATGAATAGATTTTCACCAGAATTGTGCATTTATCTCTGCAAATGCTTAACAAATAAAATAGACTAGCTTTCTGTCAATTTAAACAAATCTATTCACTGTTTATAAGTTTATTAACTTACTTTATTAACCTTTTACTCCATATACACAGGTTTTATCACATGTGGGACCAGTGTAGATCCACATTAGCTGGAACATCTGAGCAGGATCTACACTGGTCACTTCTTGGTTTAGAAATAACCTAATGACTCAAAGTGTAGATAATAATACTGATTAGATGGCACAGATGTGCTGGCTTTAGTAGTATGTATACTGTTCGCCATGGAATAATAGCCATATCTCCATTGTATACTGTTAGCTATGGAATAATAGCCATATCTCCATTGTATACTGTTAGCTATGGAATAATAGCCATATCTCCATTGTATACTGTTAGCTATGGAATAAAAGCCATATCTCCAGTGTATTGTTAACTATGGAATAAAAGCCATATCTCCAGTGTATACTGTTAACTATGGAATAATAGCCATATCTCCATTGTATACTGTTAGCTATGGAATAAAAGCCATATCTCCAGTGTATACTGTTAGCTATGGAATAATAGCCATATCTCCAGTGCAGGGATTCTAAAATTTCCAAATCCCAATCGGACATTTGCCGCCGAAATTCCCAACATTACGACCGACCCCCACCCACCCCAGCCAAAATTATCCCCCCCTTCCCCCCCCCCCCCCCCCCCCCCCCCCATATCATCCGCAATCACACCGACGCCGATCAATTGTTCGATCTTTATTTAATTATTTTCTACGTCCCACACAAAATAACATTTAATAACATTTTTACCGTCATCAAAGTCTGAATAAATCGGTAAGCTAAAAACGAAACCGAAAGTAAAAAGTTACATATGCACCGTTTACGTCACTCGTAAGGAAAATGCGTTGTGCTAGTCACTACGGGAATTAACAAAGTAGTCAATTTTTAGTGAAAGGCAACATTTTTAGTAAAATCTGCATTATATACGTTTGTTAAAATTTGAGTAATTGCAATTTTAAACGTCCTTTTAATTTTATTCCGTCGTCGGTCAATTAGAATTACGCACATCGAACAAACTCGTCTGTCTTTAATTGCAAACTGTTTTCGTAAATTATGACAATCACAAATACTGAGTCTTTTAATTCAGTCATCAAACATATAGTTCGTTAATTACCAGCCTTTGACTAGCCGCAGTTCAATTGCAAATTAAATGAACTCGTCCGTTGTTAAAATGAGACCGACCATTTCCCGTTTCATCTATGCCGCAGGCTATTTTAGCGGCGTGTAGTGACTGTAGTCATGGTAGCAGAGTTGTGCAGTCGGTAATTGACAGGTTTATAGCGGATTAAGCGTGAAAAAATGTACATGTAGGTAATTTCCTTAACAAGTTATGGGCCACTAAGGGAAACTTATACTGACTGAAATTTTCATGACCGATTTTTCTTACCAATTTTGAAATTTCAATCGGACATTTTTACCGAAAATCGGTCAATGACCGATTTGCCGACGATTTAAGAATCCCTGCTCCAGTGTATACTGTTAGCTATGGAATAAAAGCCATATCTCCAGTGTATACTGTTAACTATGGAATAATAGCCATATCTCCATTGTATACTGTTAGCTATGGAATAAAAGCCATATCTCCAGTGTATACTGTTAACTATGGAATAATAGCCATATCTCCATTGTATACTGTTAGCTATGGAATAAAAGCCATATCTCCAGTGTATACTGTTAGCTATGGAATAAAAGCCATATCTCCATTGTATACTGTTAGCTATGGAATAAAAGCCATATCTCCAGTGTATACTGTTAACTATGGAATAATAGCCATATCTCCATTGTATACTGTTAGCTATGGAATAAAAGCCATATCTCCAGTGTATACTGTTAGCTATGGAATAATAGCCATATCTCCATTGTATACTGTTAGCTATGGAATAAAAGCCATATCTCCAGTGTATACTGTTAAGCTATGGAATAATAGCCATATCTCCATTGTATACTGTTAGCTATGGAATAAAAGCCATATCTCCAGTGTATACTGTTAACTATGGAATAATAGCCATATCTCCATTGTATACTGTTAGCTATGGAATAATAGCCATATCTCCAGTGTATACTGTTAACTATGGAATAATAGCCATATCTCCATTGTATACTGTTAGCTATGGAATAATAGCCATATCTCCAGTGTATACTGTTAACTAAGGAATAATAGCCATATCTCCATTGTATACTGTTAGCTATGGAATAATAGCCATATCTCCAGTGTATACTGTTAACTATGGAATAATAGCCATATCTCCATTGTATACTGTTAGCTATGGAATAATAGCCATATCTCCAGTGTATACTGTTAACTATGGAATAATAGCCATATCTCCATTGTATACTGTTAGCTATGGAATAATAGCCATATCTCCAGTGTATACTGTTAGCTATGGAATAATAGCCATATCTCATGGAGTAAATGGTTAACTGAATTGAATATAAAACATTGTTGACCTTGGTGATCCCAGTCTACACTGGTCACAGATTGAACGGATGCTGAAACGGACACTTGAAAGATTAACCCTTTACTCTTTAGATATACCTTTATTGCATGGGCGAACAGTGTAGAGCCATCTAAGCAGGATCTGCACTGATCGCTTTTTGGTCAGAAATTTCCAAATAAATCAAAAATTGACTGTGCAGATTCTTATCAGATGGCATTGATCTGGATAGATCTACACTGTTTGCCCATGCCATAATGGCATAAGGAGGAAATGGTTAAGATAACATAGAATATTTCTAATTGCAAAATAATTCTAACCAGGTTGCTGACATAATCTTGGAGTTAATTGTTTTTAAGCACATAACTCAGACTCGAATTAATAAATAATTCAAGTTAAATTTGCAGCCCGCTTAGAATGATGCCAATTAGTCTGCACATCAGTTAAGTCTGATCATGATCTATTCAAGCTTGAAGGCAGGCGAAGGGCAAGACATGCAGCGCAAGGCAGACATTGTTTGGATTGTAAACCATTTCCTGCATATATATATGCCTTTATGGTGGATGTGCTGGCTGATCTGGATCTACACTGTTTGCACATGCAATTTAATGTGTTTGTATGGAAGAAAGGGTTAATATATATTTTTTCACATTTCAGCTTGTGGGTGGGGAATTTGAGATCGAGACCAACTTTGTGATACAGGACCCCAAGAATGTTCTTCACATGTTGAATGTTGTGGAGCAGTGTCCAGAAAATTTACAGGTATTTACCTTAACCATTAACTCCATTGATACCACCTTAATCCCATGCGGGACCAGTATAGATCCAAGTATAGATCCAGATCAACTAGCACATCACTGCAATCTGATCAGGATCTTCATGTGCTTCCTAAACTAATGAATCAAAACACTTGTAGTATAAATTCTTAACAGACTGCACAAAATTACAGGCAGATCTGGATCTACACTGGTCACACAATGTGATACAAGTCAATATCGTGGAGGGAAGGTGAAATAATTGTGAATATTTAGATTCTGGGAATAGTGTTTATGCCAAAGTTGTTTTATAATGATACATGGAATGACTGTAGGCAATATTGCTTGGTTTTCATCATGTGAGAGTGTTGTAAGTTGTATCCAGGGACGGACTACCATTTGTTGTTTTATATATGTTTAAAAATGCTGAAGAAAACAGAAGTGAGAAAAATTTTTCATTTGTAAAAACGTGTAAAGTTATATACAGGAGATAGCCAATGACAGCCCTAAGTATTTTGACAGAAAATACCTCTAGCCTAGTCCTTTGTTATGTCCTGTCTGAGTAATACTTCTAGAATACAGTAATATCCAGCGCAGTAGAACTTAATCGGACATGTAAGTCCTGCTAGTCACAGGAGTGGTACATGTTTTCCATTTTAAATGGGTTGTTTATCGCTGGGTGGTATAATGGTAATCATAGTGCATATGCATATTTTGATAAAGTCATTCTGCCACTGACCTCAGAAACAAGTTTCTATTCAGACTTCTGTGTTTGCCAAGGATATGAAACCCATACATAACAGACTGGCTGTTTGTAAATGACTGTCGGCTCAAAAATGACTGACTACATTTATAAATGACTGGCTGTACATAAGGTATTTTGGTGAGTAATTGGCTGACTTTACCCCTTTACTCCATATATACAGGTTTAATCAGTGCTATCTGATCTGGATCTGTACTGGTTGCATTTTGGTCAGAAATAATCTAATCAAGCTAAAAGCAAACACAGTAGATCCTAATCAGATGGCAGGGATGTGCCAGCTTATCTAGATCTTCACTATTTTAGTCCAGGCAATAAAGGTTATCTATGGAGTCCATACATAACTCAGAGTTAGTCCTTACATATTTGGTGGTTATTTATAACTGTCAATATATAACCAGTGCTTGTGTTATTTATAAAAGATGCATATCCCAGCACATTTCCAGATAAAAAAAACTGACTTCACTGTATACTCTACCATTGTATTTGTAGGCCGAGATATGGAGTGTGTTTCTAGCCATGCTTAAGAAAAGCAGACGGAACTTGCAGGCATGTACAGAGGTTGGACTTCTATCCAAGATCATGGATATGCTGACTGACTCAGGAGAAATAGTAGCAGGTAACCATAAATCACAGTTTATAAAACACACATCACAGCTTATAAAATGCATAACACATCACTGCTTAAATAACACACATCACAGCTTATTTAGTGCACTTCACAACTTATATAACGCACATCACGGCTTTTATAACATAGGCCTTTTTAATTAATATTGAGAATATTTTCCAATGTGCCTGAAATTTCCCCATAATACACAGTCTTTCCCAGTCTTAAACTTGTAGCCAGTCTGTCGTCTGTTCATTGCTTTTTACCTTCCCAATTTGAACAGCCAGGGGCTTGCCAAGGCACACAGAATTGCACAGCTGAAAATTGATGGAGTTTTGGATTAAGTTTAACCCTTTCCTCCATGTATACGCATTTTTACGCGTGTGTGACCAGTGTAGATCCAGATCAGCCCGCACATCCATGCCGTCTGATCTGCACTGGTTGCTTTTATGTCAGAAATAACTTAATAATTCAAATGGCAAACAGTGCAGATCCTGATCAGATGGCACAGATATGCCGGCTGATCTGGATCTACACTGTTCGCCCATGAAATAAAGGTGTGTCTATGGAAGAAAGGGTTAAACATCTCTTTATATGAAAATAAAACATGCCTGGGAAATTAGTTCTTGGGTACTTTTAATTAACAGCCTATGATTTAGAGACAGTGCTCTGATATTTACAGATTAGTTTTGAGATCCTGAAATTATCTTGCATGTTATGGTGAGAAATCCAATTTCAGATTGTGAAGAGAAATTTAATTTTAAAATAGCAGGCCTATTACATTAAAATTGCACATTTCTCAATAACATCGTGTGGAATCAGTTTGAAACTTGATCACTGGCTACAGACAGTCAGGTTATAAAAGTCTTTATTGAATTAATAATGAATTATTGCCCTTTTGGTGACTTAGAAAATGTTGTTAAAGTTTTCCATGCAAGCTGCTCTCATGCATGCACGTATTATCTCAGTAACAGTTGTGTTACTGGTTTCAAACTTCATAAATGTATTCAGGCTTACTAGAAAAAAATGTTGTTTTTTTTTTAAATTCTTGAACAAAAAACAAATTATAGCACCTTCATGGACAATTTTGTTGACAATTTGTGTGCAAGCTACTTTTATGTAATATCTGATTAATCACTTAACTTATTTATTTCAAACACCATTAACAATAAAGGTAGATAACTCATAATTGAATTTGTGCTAGTTTCAATATCTCGAGTACTGTCTACAGGGTTGCCTGGAAACTTTCTAAGTATACAAAATGTCAGGAGACGCACAAGTCTCATAATCCATCAACACCATTTTGACAGTATAATTCCTTATTATGTAATATTTCAGTCACATCCTAAATTTTGTCCTTATCTTACTGATGATTTAGGGTTGGGTGAGCATGCTGTACTCTAACAGCTCTTGTTCTAAATGTACTACCAAATATTGAAATTTGTATTTCAGATTTTTTGGCTGACATGTTGGGCGTGTTGGCTGCGTACAGTATCACAGTGAAGGAATTGAGACAATTGTTCCGATATCTGAAGGCCAACAACGGATCATGGGTTAGTGTGGCATGAAATTTTGTGGGTTTTTGGGGGGTAAAGGATCATTGCCATGTGTTTTTTAATTAGTCGTTTTCAATTTTCTTAAATCATGTTTGAGTGCAGTTCTTTTGTAGTGGATTTTTTTGAGTCATTGATCATTAACCCAATGAAATCCACACAAATCAGTACCAAACAGATTTTAATACATTCACAGTTCTTGGCAAACTGAAACACTCATTAGCATATATTTTCACCTCAAGGCACAAGAAGAAAAACTCCTTCAGAATTAAGTGGTAGGTAACTTGTAAGGTGAGAACATATATGAAAGGTAAACTTATTAAAAAAAACTAGTTATATTATGATGCACCCGTTATGACTTGCACAGTATTTCTCCTATATTGTTTATAAACTGTAGACCAGACTTAAATCTCCATCGACTGATTGATTGAAATAGAGCCCTGTCTCCAAACTGACCATTCATTAGCAAGTTTGAAGACCAGTCTTGTTTCTTAGCGATTTTGGGCATAGCTACAGTCATTAGATGAAATTGTCTTGGTCTTGTGACTTTCAGGTGAGACAGACAAAGGTCCTGTTTAGAAATCACTATTAACTTCATGTTTTCATTGTCCATTGGGGTTTTAAATTTCAGTATTTGCTGTTGCAGTCTTGTCATTTCTCTCCCGCTATGGTGAAGACATTTTATTTTTTGTCATGTTATCTGTCTATCACTTTTCACTTTCAGCTCAATAATAGTTCCATATAACCCAGAGTCTTAAGACTATACAAGATACAAAATTTTATTTAAAGTCGGTGTTTACAGAACAAAGCACAACATTAGCTATGAATAGCTATTAACGGACTATATAGGATGACTGGAATCATTTAGTAGATGATCCCTTTTTTGATACGATTACTTTTGCCTGTAAATGACTTAGCTTTCTTGCATACCAGATCAGGACATCCAGTGTTTTCACCAGTGTAGGAAATTTCGATCCTACACCCCCCATGTAGAATGAGTCACGTGAGTGACGTCACGTCTTCAAGTATCTGACGTTATATATTGAAGTTAGTGACGTCATTTATAAAAAAAGTTTGTGTTAACGTCAATATTTCAGCATAATGAAAATAAAAAAGTTTGTATACTTACACAGAAATGTTATTAATAATAAAAGGTATGCAAGAAAAAGTATCTTGCATGAGACATTCGGTAAAGATAGAAAAATCTGTCACCTCGGGTGAACTGTTTTGGAGGGAACTCGGCAGAGCCTTGTTCCTGCAAAACAGTTAACCCTCGGTGACAGATTTTTCCATCTTCACCTCACACTCATGCATGATACTTATAATCTTTGTAGCAGATGATGCTCTCATCTGTAAATATCTTAAAATTTATTGCTTTCCTTAAAGTTGTTGGATTATTTTTTATCCATTGTTACAGCCACGTCATTCGGTGAAGCTGATCTCGGTGTTGAAGCAGATGCCACAACGACAGGGTCCTGACGAGTTCTTCAGTTTTCCTGGAAAGAAGGGTTCAGTAAGTACTCACATAGATTATTGTAAGATGAAATGTGTAAATCTCTAGAAAATGTTAATCCATTGTCAGGTTAGGTATTAAACAAAGAAGTACACTTTATGATGTCAGTTTCACTTGTCAACATTTTGCAAAAATGTTAGCATTGTCCTAGATTATATATCTTTGCTGCTGGGTGAAATGGTAGAAAAGTCTGTGCTGTGCAGTGAAAGCCTGTCTACTTATTTTTATAATAAAACTCCTTAGCAAAGGTTTAATATTATATTATTCAGTAGAAACTTGACAAATTTAAAATCTTTGCAGCTTATTTATCAAACCGAATTTACTTGCAATTTCGAACAAACCTAATGAATACCAAGTTATTTCAATAAAAATTTAAAATAACTGGTACTGTTATCTAATGGACAATACAGTCATGTAACGGAACTCTATGATGTGACCTGCCAGTAATTCTCAAGTCATTCCACTATATCATTCATGATGGATGCACTTGGTGTTCAGTGAAGAAGTTCCTGTGTCTTAGCAGCTATATTGAGCTACCAACCGTAGTCATATTTGAATTATTATTATGCCCCCCTTCGAAGAAGCGGGGGTATATTGCTTTGCACATGTCGGTTGGTCGGTATGTCGGTCGGTATGTCGGTCCGTAGACCACATCTTGTCCGATCAATAACTAGACAACGCTTTGTGATACAGTCCTTATATTTGGTGTGGAGGTTGGTCATGACCAGTAGAAGACCCCTATTAATTTTGGGATCAGTAGGTCAAAGGTCAAGGTCACAGTGGCCTTGACCACAAAAACCTTGTCCGATCAATAACTAGACAACGCTTTGTGATACAGTCCTCATATTTGGTGTGGAGGTTGGTCATGACCAGTAGAAGACCCCTATTGATTTTGGGGTCAGTAGGTCAAAGGTCAAGGTCACAGTGGCCTTGACCACAAAAACCTTGTCCGATCAATAACTAGACAACGCTTTGTGATACAGTCCTCATATTTGGTGTGGAGGTTGGTCATGACCAGTAGAAGACCCCTATTGATTTTGGGGTCAGTAGGTCAAAGGTCAAGGTCACAGTGGCCTTGACCACAAAAACCTTGTCCGATCAATAACTAGACAACGCTTTGTGATACAGTCCTCATATTTGGTTTGGAGGTTGGTCATGACCAGTAGAAGACCCCTATTGATTTTGGGGTCAGTAGGTCAAAGGTCAAGGTCACAGTGGCCTTGACCACAAAAACCTTGTCCGATCAATAACTAGACAACGCTTTGTGATACAGTCCTCATATTTGGTGTGGAGGTTGGTCATGACCAGTAGAAGACCCCTATTGATTTTGGGGTCAGTAGGTCAAAGGTCAAGGTCACAGTGGCCTTGACCACAAAAACCTTGTCCGATCAATAACTAGACAACGCTTTGTGATACAGTCCTCATATTTGGTGTGGAGGTTGGTCATGACCAGTAGAAGACCCCTATTGATTTTGGGGTCAGTAGGTCAAAGGTCAAGGTCACAGTGGCCTTGACCACAAAAACCTTGTCCGATCAATAACTAGACAACGCTTTGTGATACAGTCCTCATATTTGGTGTGGAGGTTGGTCATGACCAGTAGAAGACCCCTATTGATTTTGGGGTCAGTAGGTCAAAGGTCAAGGTCACAGTGGCCTTGACCACAAAAACCTTGTCCGATCAATAACTAGACAACGCTTTGTGATACAGTCCTCATATTTGGTGTGGAGGTTGGTCATGACCAGTAGAAGAACCCTATTGATTTTAGGATCAGTAGGTCAAAGGTCAAGGTCACAGTGGCCTTTGCATACAAAAACGTTGTCCGATCAATAACTAGACAACACTTTGTGATACAGACCTCATATTTGGTGTGGAAGTTGGTCGTGACCAGTAGAAGACCCCTATTGGTTTTGGGGTCAGTAGGTCAAAGGTCAAGGTCACGGTGGCCTTGACAACAAAAAACCTTGTTCGATCAATAACTAGACAATGTTTTTATGTTTATTTGTATAATAAAATAAAATACTTCTCAGTGTAAAGTTGTGATTATTTTTCCCCATGACAATTTCAAGTAAAGATATATATTAATGATCCATAACATTAATTTTAAACTATTTCAATATATGCCGTGTCATAAATAGGCACTGATTATCACTCACTTGTGTTTATTAAATGCTTTGGTTTCGTATGGATGGTCACTAAAGCCTGCACATTACCGGAATTGACATAACACTAGAGCTACTATATCTCCGCCAATAGCGAATATTTGATTTAAATTACAATAAAATCCTTTGTGTTAGACTAGGTTAATCTACACGCGCTTATGTTTGTCGAGGTAAATGTAATCCTCTCATTGGATGACCTGGTTATTGATATATAGGAGTTCCACCGTCTTGTAAATTGCTTTCATGACTGGTACCCTTCATTGCTAAAGCTTACAAAAGTCTCTAATTTCCAAAAATTTAAATTCAACGCTAATAGATATCACTTGCACGTCAGGGGGGGCATTTGTGTTTGACAAACACCTCTTGTTAAAATCTTGCCATGATACATCTACTGTATACCATGGTACTATGATAAATCTACACTGTCATTCAGATTAACCCTTTCCTCCATATAAATTATATGCATTTTTACCTCTGTGCGACCAGTGTGCGACACATCCTTGCCGTCTGATGAAGATCTGCACTGGTCACTTTTTGGTAAAAAATAACCAAGTAATAAATCAAATATAGATCCTGATCAGATGGCACGGATGTATCGGCTGATATATATCAACACTGTTCGCCAATGCCATAAAGGTTTGTCTATGGAGGAAAGGGTAAATAAGTAAATTGTCAACTTCATGTAAAAACAGTGTAAGAACCATTGGAACAAGAAGGAGTTAAACCATTTTTGCACAAAAATGACCAATAGGTTCTTGTGACATACAAGTCCAAACTCATCTCAACCACATCTATGCCAAAGATCATAAATCTGGAGACCAGTCTCTAATCTCAAGCATCTGATTGGCTGAATTGGTGACCAGTCGCTATTTCAACCAATCAAATGCTTGAGATTTGAGACTGGTCTCCATTCTTAGTTTTATGATCTTGGGCCCCAATCTTGGTATAGCGTTACATTCAATATTTGTACTATCGTAATGTTGTTGTTATTTCAGTGCCTCCACCTTCCACCAATAAAGACGTGGCCGTACCAGAGTGGCTGGACTTTCTCTTGTTGGTTAAGGCTTGATCCTGTCACTGGGGTATCTGTGGAAAGAGAAAGACCTTACCTTTTCTGGTGTGTTACATATTTTATTATTGCTGCCTTTTGATGAGGTCATTACAGGTTTTAAGAAAATTTATATTGACTAAGGTCAAAGTCTAAGGTTGATATCACTTTTTTATTCAGGTTGATATAAACATGTTTTGACTGGCTGCTGAAGGCAATCATTTTTAATAATATAATCTATTTAAGAATATTAATGCTAAAAATAAATGATTTTATTGAAACTTGGCAATCTCTTATTGGTGAAACAGCATGTTTCATGAGCTCCATCATCAGGTCAAGACATTAAACTACCTTTATGACATCATATTGCTGTGAATTTTACCTACATGTTAATACCTGAAAGTCAGTCCACTTGGTGCCTGTCTTATGTTCAATGTGAATTGTTTTTACAGAATCACATTATCAACATTGGACTAATGGTTTTTCTTTAAATTTTATAATTATTTCTAAACCCTTTTACTCCATAGATACAACTTTATTGCAAGAGCATAAAGTGTGGTGGATCCAGATCAGCCAGCACATCAGTGTTGTCTGATCAGGATCTACACTGTTCCCTTTAAGATTCATTAGGTTATTTCTGACCAGATGCAGATAGGTGGCACAGATGTGCCAGCTGATCCCTGGTTGCAAAAGTGTAAAATCCTGAATATATGCATTATAACAGATAAGTCGCAAATATGTAAAATCCTGAATATATGCAATATAACAGATAAGTCGCAAATGTGTAAAATCCTGAATATATGCAATATAACAGATAAGTCGCAAATATGTAAAATCCTGAATATATGCAATATAACAGATAAGTCGCAAATATGTAAAATCCTGAATATATGCAATATAACAGATAAGTCGCAAATGTGTAAAATCCTGAATATATGCAATATAACAGATAAGTCGCAAATGTGTAAAATCCTGAATATATGCAGTATAACAGATAAGTCGCAAATATGTAAAATCCTGAATATATGCAGTATAACCTATAAGTCGCAAATGTGTAAAATCCTGAATATTTGCAGTATAACAGATAAGTCGCAAATGTGTAAAATCCTGAATATATGCAGTATAACAGATAAGTCGCAAATGTGTAAAATCCTGAATATATGCAATATAACAGATAAGTCGCAAATGTGTAAAATCCTGAATATATGCATTATAACAGATAAGCCGCAAATGTGTAAAATCCTGAATATATGCAATATAACAGGTAAGTCGCAAATATGTAAAATCCTGAATATATACAATATAACAGATAAGTCGCAAATATGTAAAATCCTGAATATATGCAGTATAACAGATAAGTCGCAAATGTGTAAAATCCTGAATATATGCAATATAACAGATAAGTTGCAAATATGTAAAATCCTGAATATATGCAATATAACAGATAAGTCGCAAATATGTAAAATCCTGAATATATGCAATATAACAGATAAGTCGCAAATATGTAAAATCCTGAATATATGCAATATAACAGATAAGTCGCAAATATGTAAAATCCTGAATAAATGCAATATAACAGATAATGTTTGCAGCGTAATGTGTAAACACCACTCTTACAAACTCTTGTTAGTTGGTTCTCAAGTGGTAAACATTTGGTCTGCAGATCTTGTTAGCCAAGTACACTTCCGGCTCTTGCCATTGAGCAAACCATGATATGTTTCACAATATAATAACTGTGTGAAATGCCAGTACTCGACATGTATTCTTAGTTGAAATACTATTTAGTCCCTGCTTAAGATTTGTTGAGAAATCATTTGTGATTGGTGTAATTGTGTTGGCATTTGTATTGAACAGCTCAAAATTTTGTCTCAGTTTTGTTAAGTTAGTACATCAAGAACGTGGCAACAC
This sequence comes from Corbicula japonica, assembly GCA_038501625.1. Classification (NCBI taxonomy): domain Eukaryota; kingdom Metazoa; phylum Mollusca; class Bivalvia; order Venerida; family Cyrenidae; genus Corbicula; species Corbicula japonica. The sequence continues at coordinate 427,163 of JAZAYU010000346.1, read as the reverse complement.
ATGACTGGCAATTCTTTCTCATGTTAATTCAGTGAAAATCATAAAACCTAATTATCTAGGCAACACACCGCTGTTAAAGAATTTTTTTTGGCTATAAAATGATCGCCATAATAGAAGGAAATAGCATTTTTATATTGTTTTTGATGGAAAAAAGTGATGGTGTTAATGGAAACTTCAATGGCACTGTTTATTTATGTGAACTTTGTCTTCACAATCACATTTGTTGCAATAAAATAAAAACAAAATCCTCAATTATTCTTTTGCTCTAAAAATTTAATGCACTGTAAAGTGTATTATTTTCATAACCTTGGTTGAATCTTCACAGTACTATCAAATGTGGCAGTACTATCAAATATTCTTTCTAAAATCAACAATTACTTTATAAGTAAATTAACAAAAAAAGTTGAGCTATTTCATATACCCATATAATATAGCAATTTAAAATAAAAGAAAATAGAATAATAGAATTTCCCCTCTTGGATTTCAATGTTAGTTCACTTATCAATGTTATTTCTTTCAGTATTATTACATTTATGCTAAAAATCCACTTACTTTGCATTTTCTACATCACAGTTTCCATACCAACAAGGGCGTAGGTTACTCAGCTAACTTCCTGGGTAACTCCCTGGTGATAACCTCAATGAAGGTCAAGGGCAAAGGGTTTCAGCATTGTGTGAAGTACGAGTTCCAACCCAGAAAGGTATTTACTGTTGTATCAACTTGACATTTATTTCTCACTTGGCAGGAGTTAACCCATCACTCCATATACGAGTTTTAATGCATGTGCGACTGGTGTAGACCGAGATCAGCTGGCACATCCATGGCTCTAGTTTGTTGGTTTAGTACGTCAATAGTATATGAACTCAAACACGATAAATGTAGAGAAATATGGACATGTAATGGTAATAATACCCAGTATTTCATCATTTCGGTTGCTCTAGTGTACTACCTGTGGGAAAACCTAGAAGGTCATGTTTGAATTTCTATAAAAGACAAAACAAAAATTCATTTTTAGTATTGTATCATTTTTCTGTAATGAGGAAAAGTGGCAAAGTTTATAGAATGTTTAGCAGAAATTTACAGTTATTGTTTCTTATGTTTTTATGCATATATAAATAGTATGATAATATATTCTGTTGTTTTTTTTTGACATTTGGTCTGTGTATATTGCAGTGGTATATGGTAACCATAGTGCATGTGTACAACAGATGGAGTAAGTCCGAGGTCCGATGTTACGTTGATGGACAACTTGCCTCTGGTACTGATATGTCTTGGCTTGTCAGCACCTATGATGTAAGTTTCATACATGCTACATTGATTGTAAATCAAGTTTACATTGATTGTAAATCAAGTTTTTATAATTTTGGTTAATCATTCTTCATGGCAGCTTCTTGGGTTTAAATAAATAATTGTCTTTTAGTTATTGGTTGCCAAAAAATTGTTGAGTTTTACTCATGGTGGGGTTGAACAATCCAATTTTGGGATCACAAGTCAGACTGTGATCATTTTCTCCCTAAATGAGGCAAGTAGCTGTTGATTTTCAACTTATTTTTGAGGGTTGGATAGCAAACTAAGGACAGATTTAAATGACCTGTTCAGGTGAACTGGTTTACCCCTCCCCTTATCTCTGCCAGAGTTTGTCACTGACCAGGCTCCTTAAATCTCTTACCTCTTAAAATTGTCATGTGGTTATTTGCCAGTGAATTATGAAAGATGTATCCTCAGGAAACAATCACTGGCAGCCCTCATTTTAAATATCATTTTTTAGACTAGGTTTTTATTTTGGAAGGAAAATGTAACAAATTCAGTTTTTGAAATTGATTGTATTGAGAGTGGTTTTTGAAACTACATAAAACATTGACATGCATTATGAATATCTAAGGTCATTGATACAAAGATGGACTCTTACAAGAAAATGAGACTTTCAGAGTTATCTTACAATCTTGAGATATGGTTGTAATAATTAAACTATCAATTGTGTGGATTAACCCAAAAATAAAATGATGCAAAAGTACATTTTTGTGTCGCCTGCGATAGCAGGTAGACACATAGGGATCCTATTGTCCGGCGGCGTTGTCGTCATTGGTGCCGTTGTCCGGTAGTCCCCCAACTTTAACCTGAAACTTAATGTTGCCTATAACTTTGAAAGTACTTGTCCTATTCACTTCATACCTGGAATATATCATCAGCATGAACAATGCCATCTGTAGCGACAAGAATGATAACTCCAGTTTCAATATTTTTTGAGTTATGCCCCTTTCAAATGCAACTTTAACCTGAAACTTAATGTTGCCTATAACTTTGAAAGTACTTGTCCTATTCACTTCATACTTGGAATATATCATCAGCATGAACAATGCCATCTGTGTCGACAAGAATGATAACTCTAGTTTCAATATTTTTGAGTTATGCCCCTTTCAAATGCAACTTTAACCTGAAACTTAATGTTGCCTATAACTTTGAAAGTACTTGCCCTATTCACTTCATACTTGGAATATATCATCAGCATGAACAATGCCATCTGTGACGACAAGAATGATAACTCCAGTTTCAATATTTTTTGAGTTATGCCCCTTTCTAATGCAACTTTAACCTGAAACTTAATGTTGCCTATAACTTTGAAAGTACTTGTCCTATTCACTTCATACTTGGAATATATCATCAGCACGAACAATGCCATCTGTGACGACAAGAATGATAACTCCAGTTTCAATATTTTTTGAGTTATGCCCCTTTCAAGTGCAACTTTATCCTGAAACAATGTTGCCTATAACTTTGAAAGTACTTGTCCTATTCACTTCATACTTGGAATATATCATCAGCATGAACAATGCCATCTGTGATGACAAGAATGATAACTCCAGTTTCAATATTTTATGAGTTATGCCCCTTTCACATGCAACTTAAACATGAAACTTAGTGTTGCCGGTAAAATGAAAGTACTTGTTCAATTCACTTAATACTTTGAATAACTCATCTGCATTTACAAACCAATTTTTGAAGATGATAACTCAGGTGGTTTCAGTTATTCCCCTTTTAAATGCAATTAAGATGACACATGTGTTCAGTGGTGTAGTATTGAAATCAACTTAAATAAAATATTTTTATTATATATGATTAATCATAGGCCAACATTTCAACTTTTTCCATGCAGGCGACACATGTGTTCCGCGGAACACAACATTCTAGTAGTTCTAAATGCAGTCCGTAAAATTGAACTTTTGTGAATTGTAATAAAATTCAGTTGAAATAAACACTTAATACAAAAACAATTTAATTTAATTTGTTTACAACCAGAAAAATTTCGTTTAGCAGTGAATATTGTTATTTATTTTCCAGCCGTTTGACAAGTGTTATATAGGTGGCAGCTCTGAGGGAGATACAGATCACATGTTCAGTGGACAGTTATCTGCCCTTTATCTGTTCAGTGAAGCTCTGTCCCCACAGCAGATAGCGTCGATACATGAATTAGGTCCAAGTTACAAGGTGAGACTTATAGAAAGGATTCCATTGCCTCCATCTTGCTAAAAGAGATATATTATTCTTGCACACCCCCAGTGCACATGCAGGAGTTAGAATATTTGGAAAGATCCACTCCACCATGTCTTAAAATTACATAAATGATATCATTTTCTACATCAAAAAATTGTGCCGGGGTAATGATTCTTTCCTGTGAACACAGACCACCTGTAAAAGGTGTTCCAAAGGGTGATCTTATTTACATGTCAGTGCTTTCATTATCTTTCAAATTGCAAGGAGAGTTTTGACATAAAAACCAACAAACTGGCTGCAGTTTCATATGGTTGAGACAGATTGGGGAATTCGCCAGTCCCGAGACTTTGCAAATTTTACTGTACATAAGATTTCAAATGTAAATGGCTTTATATGGATATCAACATTGCATTTCGATGTGAAAAAAAATTTTTATTTGTCAAAGGTCTGTTTGAAGCATAGCTAATGTATTAGTTATTATTGCTTTCTAGAGAAAGACAGTTGTGTATTTAATGTTTATGGTTTTGCTTCACAGAGTCAGTTCAGATTTCCAAATGAGAGTCAAGTGAGATTATCAGAAACTGCTCAGAAGGTGGGTTCTTCTGCATTATTCAAAGCTTTATTAACTCTTCTGGTGCTCAAACAATTATACTTGAGTTGATGCCAATTGTATACACACATCAGAGTTAATAGTGTGCGGTCAGTCTGAGAGTCTAATCAATTCACTGCTTAATCAGTAATTACTTGTGAAGTAAGACACGCTTGTTCACCACAGAATGGACAGTGGCAAAAACAAAGTAATGCATGACCATTATTAAACTGAAAATTATATATAAAGAATTGATTTTATCAAACTTCATTAAATGCATTGTGGCATTTAAACTATGGTTTGTCCATCAAAACACTATTGTATGAAAAAACAAGACTATAAAAAATGAAAAAATTAGCACACCCAAGATTTTCAAAGCAAATGTTCACAAATGAAACAGAAATATGAATCGTGCAATAATTGAAGAAAAATGAGATGTTAATCTGAGGATCAGATTTGATAGCCTGGTGGTATTGTTGTTGTTGCAGTTACTGTATGACGGGAAGTTGACGTCCATCATAGTATTTATGTACAATCCTATTGCCTGTGATGCCCAGCTATGTCTAGAGTCCTCTCCTAAAGGCAACATTAACCACTTTCTGCACTCACCACATGCCATGATGTCAGGGGTAAGTTAAACACTTTACTCCATATAACGAGGTTTTATTTCATGTGTGCAAACAGTGTAAATCCAGCTGTGCCATCTGATCAGAATCTACAGCATTCACTTCGTCATCAGAAATAACCTTATAAATTAAAAAGCAAACACATCTGTGTCATCTGATCTGGATATGCAATAAAACTCGGAAAACTCGAACATCGAAAACTCAAGCACTCGGGGGGAAAACTCGAAAGTAGTTTTGGTGGCCCCAGTCAATTTTCTTATACATTCTTTATAAGAATAACATGGAAAGCTCGAACTTTTAAAACTAGAAAACTCGAGGACAGCTGACGGACACATAAAGCATATTTCTTTTTTGTTTCCATTGGAAACCACGAGGAATGAACAACCAATTAATTTTTCACACCTCTCGGGAGTAATTGGTTATTGGTGACATGTAGTTTTCACATGTTATGACGGGTTATATTGTCAGTCAATTGCAAACACAACCGTATATTTTTAGCTCACCTGTCACATAGTGACATGGTGAGCTTTTGTGATCGCCTTTCATCCGCCGTCTGTCCGTCGTCCGTCTGTTGTCCGTTCACAATTGTTGTCCGCACTCTAGTTAGTTGATACGATTGAAAACAGATTCTGATGAAAGAAAATAATTGTATTATCATTTGTTTGGCAGATGTGTTGAGATGATAATTATGAGATTTTAATAATTGTGAATTGAACAGTAAGTGTCAAACATGTGCTCTTAATTGTGCTAGGGGAGAGCTAGTTGTTAAATATAAACTTGACATGAGACATTTCATTAACATAACTGATATCATTTAACTTTAATATGAAAGATTTAGTTCAAATAAAGAATATGAAACAAGTTTATTTGTATCTTTGTAAGTTGATGCGAACCAGTAAATATAAAATGTGTATAAAAAAACCGACCCACCCATTCTTGAAAAAAAAGACATTAAAACTTTTTCAAACAGTTTAAGAAAGACAGTCTAATGAATTGTTTATTAATTTAGATAATGAAGTCAACAACATGATAACATACATGTGTTTATACAATTTGACGGAAAAAAAAACGGACCTCAGATAAACACTGAAACCTCAAGCACAATAGAAACCTGGAACATTTTCAAAATCCCCTTGGTATTTGAGTTTTCATAGTTTTACTGTACAGTTAGTGAATTGAAAAAAAAACAACACAATTTTACTTCAACCTGATTTTACAATACAATTTTACTTAAACCTGATTTTATAAAATTGAAAACTGCCATTTTACTGAATACCACAACAGTCATTCCCATGAACAGTCATATTGTATTAACAGCATTTGAACTTCAACTGGCATATACCTGTTAGAATCAGAACATTAATGAAAAAGCAATTACCATAAAAATCTACCTCGAACAAGGATCATTTGACATTTGTGTTGGACAACTTTGTGCACACAGATTTGTCAAACAGAAACAGGAATAATCAGTATTAGTACAGACAAATTGTTCAGTTAATATATTGTTCATGATTGTGTATCATTTACTTGAATGTTTGTTGTTTCAGGAGGTGAAGTCAGTGATCACACATTCCATACATAGTACTTTACATTCCTTAGGAGGTGTACAGGTGAGATTTTATCCAGGTTTTCAATGATCACACATTCCATAGAAAGTTAATTACATTCCATAGAAGGTGAGATTTCAACAAGGTTTTGTATTAAATGATCACTTATTCCATACATAGTATATCACATTTATTAGGAGGGACACATGTCAGATTTTATCCAGGTTTTCAGTGATCACACATTCCATATATAGTTCATTACATTCCTTAGGATGTGTATAGGTGAGATTGTATATAGGTTTTCAATAATCACACATTCAATACATAGGACATTACATTCCTAAAGAGAGGTACAGGTGAGATTTTATCATGGTTTTCAATGATTAAAAATTTCATATATAGTACATTAAATTCCTAAGGAGGTGTAAAGGTGAGATTTAACCCAGGTTTTCAATGTTTACACATTCCAAACATAGGACAATAAGAGGAGTAAAGTTGAGATTTTACCCAGGTTTTTTAAAATCACACATTCAAAGCAAAGTATATTACATACTTTCGGAGGAGTACAGGTAAGATTTTACCCAGATTTTAATGATCACACATTTCATACATAATACATTACATTCCTTAAGAGGTGTATAGTTGAGATTTAAGCCAGGTTTTCAATGATTACACATTCCATACAAAGTACATTACATTCCATAGTAGGAGTACACATGAGATTTTACCCAGGTTTTTATGATCACTCATTCCATACATAGTACATTACATTCCTTAGGAGGTGTTTAGGTGAGATTTAACCCAGATTTTTAATGATTACACATTCCATACATAGTACATTACATTCCATTGTAGGAGTACAGGTGAGATTTTACCCAGATTTTAATGATCACTCATTCCTTACATAGTACATTTAATTCATTAGGACAAGTACAAGTGATTTTTTATCCCTCATAGTACATTACATTACATAATACACAGTTGCCAGTTGTATGCAGCCCAAAACTTTAGTTGTAAAGTTGAATACATGCATTTTATGTGTTTGTAGATCCTGTTTCCGTTGTTTGGTCAGCTTGACCTGCTGGTAACTCAGGGAGAAGGGAAGCCAACAGCGCCTGACCGTTCCACATGGTGAGCACATTTTATGTTTGTTCCCTATAATGCTACAAACTAATAATTGAAGGGAGCTAAACATATAAACAATAGGAACACGTAGCAAGATTTACTTGCTCCTGGAGTATTACAAAATATGAGCATGTCGATACACATGGTGTTCTGTTTTTGCCAAAATGAGGCTGCAAATTTCCCACCAAATCAATTCACTGGAGATTTTTCTGTATTAACAAATGTGTCATGCAAGGTACCTTCTCTTCCATATTTTTATGCCCCCCTTCGAAGAAGCGGGGGTATATTGCTTTGCACATGTCGGTCGGTCGGTATGTCGGTCGGTCGGTCCGTAGACCACATCTTGTCCGATCAATAACTAGACAACGCTTTGTGATACAGTCCTTATATTTGGTGTGGAGGTTGGTCATGACCAGTAGAAGACCCCTATTGATTTTGGGGTCAGTAGGTCAAAGGTCAAGGTCACAGTGGCCTTGACCACAAAAACCTTGTCCGATCAATAACTAGACAACGCTTTGTGATACAGTCCTCATATTTGGTGTGGAGGTTGGTCATGACCAGTAGAAGACCCCTATTGATTTTGGGGTCAGTAGGTCAAAGGTCAAGGTCACAGTGGCCTTGACCACAAAAACCTTGTCCGATCAATAACTAGACAACGCTTTGTGATACAGTCCTCATATTTGGTGTGGAGGTTGGTCATGACCAGTAGAAGACCCCTATTGATTTTAGGATCAGTAGGTCAAAGGTCAAGGTCACAGTGGCCTTTGCATACAAAAACGTTGTCCGATCAATAACTAGACAACGCTTTGTGATACAGACCTCATATTTGGTGTGGAAGTTGGTCGTGACCAGTAGAAGACCCCTATTGGTTTTGGGGTCAGTAGGTCAAAGGTCAAGGTCACGGTGGCCTTGACAACAAAAAACCTTGTTCGATCAATAACTAGACAACGTTTTTATGTTTATTTGTATAATAAAATAAAATACTTCTCAGTGTAAAGTTGTGATTATTTTTCCCCATGACAATTTCAAGTAAAGATATATATTAATGATCCATAACATTAATTTTAAACTATTTCAATATATGCTGTGTCATAAATAGGCACTGATTATCACTCACTTGTGTTTATTAAATGCTTTGGTTTCGTATGGATGGTCACTAAAGCCTGCACATTACCGGAATTGACATAACACTAGAGCTACTATATCTCCGCCAATAGCGAATATTTGATTTAAATTACAATAAAATCCTTTGTGTTAGACTAGGTTAATCTACACGCGCTTATGTTTGTCGAGGTAAATGTAATCCTCTCATTGGATGACCTGGTTATTGATATATAGGAGTTCCACCGTCTTGTAAATTGCTTTCATGACTGGTACCCTTCATTGCTAAAGCTTACAAAAGTCTCTAAATTTCCAAAAATTTAAATTCAATGCTAATAGATATCACTTGCACGTCAGGGGGGGCATTTGTGTTTGACAAACACCTCTTGTTTATTATTCAGAACATTTGTGAATAATGTGTACCATCTGAATTTTGTTTTCATACCCTAAAATGTTGAAGTCAACAAACCTGATTTTCTAAAAGACGTTACCAGCTTACAGACATGATGTCATATAATTGATGACACGAGGTTAATCATGTAAGAACACAAACAATATCTTTTCTCTAGGAAAACATAGGATTTTAATATTGAACATCTGTAAAACACTTAAAGGAATGCTGAACAGAATGGCTCCATAAATATATGGGTTTTATTGCATGTGTGAACAGTGTAAATGCAGATCAGTTGGCACATAAATGCCTTCTGATCTGAATCTATGCTGGTTGCTTCTTGTTCAGAAATAACCCGATGCATCAAAAGCAAATAGTGTAGATTCTGATCCAAAAGCACAAATGTGCGAGCTGATCTGGATCTACACTGTCCCCCCATGTGATACCAGCCATATGCAATGAAGTAACAGGGTAAAAAGAAGAGTCATAGATTAAGTGATAAAGGTTCAATGACACTTTGTAAACTGAGTACAAGATTTATTTGCATGTAACAAGTCCCAGTCAGTTGTTGTGTGGGTACAATCATTTTTGAAAGGATTGGTGCAGGGATGGTCTATCTCCTTCAGAATGTTATATGAAATAGAGCAGTTTTGCACCAATCCAGTACTTTGCACCGTTTTGTTTTTTACTAACATTATTTTGGTAATGCTGTATTGCAGTGATGACCCTATAGATATAATATTGTAAGTTTTTTGTGGCATTTTAGCCCACCCTCCCCCATTCTGCTATATAGACTAATCCCCGCCCATTTTATGTTCCTTTAACCCTTTCCTCCATAGATGCACCTTTATTGCGTTGGCGAACAGTTAAGATCCAGATCAGCCGGCACATCCGTGCTGTCTGATCAGAATCTAAACTGTTCCCTTTTTGATTTGTTAGGTTATTTCTGAACAAAATGCGACCAGTGCAGATCCTGATCAGACAGAATGGACGAGCCGGCTGATCTGGATCTACACTGGTAGCACACGCGTAAAAATGCGTATTTATGGAGGAAAGGGTTAACTCCTTACTCCATGGTTATGGCTTATATCACATGTGAAACCAGTGTAGATCTCATTTTCAGACTGCATGGATGTGCATGGTGACCTTGATCTGCTTTGGTCATGCATGGGATATAAGCCAGATCCATTAAGTGAAAAAAAACAACAATGGTGCAGGACCACTCATAAGCTTATTGCTTTGCCAAATGTTTTATACATCAAGTACCAATCTTTGAGTATAAGTTTATTAAAATTGTTAGTAATTTTGTACCATTTGAGAGTTTTTACTCAAATCCGCTAATCTGAAATAGTATGCATTAGAACTTGAGATAATTTTGTATTTGTTGTGCTCCTAAACTTAATGACAGGGTTTCTGTGGATAATGTTTAAATTTGTAGAATGTTGGTCACAGGTACCGCACTGCTGCAGGTTCAAGTCCTCCCACAGTTTTAATGTTATAAGTAGCTTGCTTGTGTAATATAAGGATGGCATTCTACTAGGGTTCCAGGGCATACTTGAAATACATGTAATTCATCAAGGGGATGTTAAGGCCTTCATTTACCAAAACAGGAGAGCATTTGCCACAGGTGTTAGGCTGTTGATGAGATACAGCACTGAATCCAAGGACTAAACAAAAACAAACTTTATTCCCTAACCATTATTACCCTATTTTTGAGCTTTCTAATGCTTGTACAATCCCTGCCAGTACATGTATATATTTCAATGTAGTTCTTTGATGTCTTTGCCTGAAGAATATACAATTTATATGAAATTTTTGTGTCTCCCTTTCAAAGACTAGGCGATTCATAGGGACTGCTTTGTCCATCTGTCGGTCTGACAGTTCATCATGAAAACTTAACACTGGCTCTTTATTTGCCATTTCTTAAAAATTCTTCATCAAACTAACATATTTCTTTTGACAAAAGCCTTGTGATAAGGCTAAAATCTTTAGGTCAAGGTCACAATGAACTGTCTCGTGCCCCTTTTTGTACTTGGATTTTGTCATGAAAACAAAAAGTTGGCTGTAACATTGCAATTTATTTATATTTCTTGATAAAACTTTCAAATTGTATTGCTTATGATAACAGGGTCTTGTTGATGTCAAAATCTTTAGGTCATGTTCACACTTGACAGAGTTATGCCCCTTCCTTACTTGGATTTTTTATTCTGACAAAGTACCCGAGGTCAACACAAGTCTCCAACTGAACACCCATCTAGTTACTTTTTTGATAACAATGAGATGTAAAGTAGGTCACAGAATTATATGGCAATTAAAACTGCATGCAGCCAGGGTTTGCTGTTTGATGTTAATGGAATTCTAAAATTTCCTGGTCGTACACAATTTCCTGTGGCAAAAATACATTTGTTTGTGTGGAACAACTTGTGTAACCTATATCATCTTGGGACATCTCCTGTTACCCATATCCTGTTGCTTTCTGTGTGTAAAAAATACTTCTTAAAGTACTTTGCTGCGTGTATTGAAGCTTACAGCAGTATTGTGGAAATAAAAGTACAGAAGATTGTCAGGGCTTTTGCAATACTTTCTTACTAACATTATCATGTGCATAAAATTTTAAATTTCCAATGATACATTTGTGCATGTTACATATCAGATTAAGTTAATATTAAGTGCATAGTTTCCATTTTAAGATATTTAATAAGTTTTTGTTGTTATCTTGCTTAAGGTTTTATCTTAAAGAGAAATAATGACTTTATAAAAAATGATTGACAAGACTTTAAAAAAACAAAACTCATCATGAGTAGGTTTTTTATGGAATGTTAAGATGTAATCATAGGACTATGCCTCCGTTCAGTCTGAACCTGTTAAGTGCTTAATGCAGCATTTGTAACCAGTGTAGACCCAGATTATTCTGCACATCTGTACAGTCTGATTAGAGTCTTCACAGTGTGCCATTATGTCCTTAAATACTATTGATAATTGTCTGTAAAGTACCCCAGTGAACAGTGAATGGATTTGCTTAAAGTAAAAGAAAGGCGAGTCAATTCCTTTAACCCTTTTCTTCCTATAAATGCCTTTACGTTGTGGCAAATAAAGTTGATCCCGATCAGCTGGCACATTCATGCCATCTGTTCAGGATCCACACTGTTCAGCTGGATCTGCACTGGTGTCACATGCAATCAGTTACATGTGTTAAATGGAGTAAAGGGTTAAGTTAGCACTTGAACAGTTCATGTAGTTCACTATTGTTTGAACATCAGACCCCTATCTTTCTATTTTTAGAATACAGAAAATAGTGTGTTAAAATTGCCCAGTTATTCAGTCACATAACTTATATTTGTTTTTATATGTTTTTTAACCATTTACTATATGAATAAGCCTTTATGCCATAATTGACCACTGCAGATTCAGACCAGATGGCACATCCATGCCATTTGATCTGGATATAAACTGATCACTTAAGGACATTTTGAATAAGCAAACAGGTTAGATCCAATTCATACAAAATGTATGTGTTGGCTAATCTTGCTTTACTCTGGTCACCATGTCATAAAATGCATATCCAGGGAGTAAAGGGCTGATATTATATGTTTATTTTAGTGCCAATCTGTTGGGTTTGTTGTACAATCTGATAGAGAGTTCATCGACCATTCATCAACAAATGGTGCAGAATAAAGGTTTTCTAGTCATCGGACATCTCTTAGAGAAGGTAAGTCATACTCAGACCAAAGCCCAAGATAATAAAACTGAGAATGGAGACCAGTCTCAAATTGCGAGTATCTGATTGGCTGAAATGCAGACTTGGACCATTTCAGCCAATCAGATGTGTTAGAGTCCAGACTGGTTTCCAATCTCAGTTTTATAATCTCCAGGCCTTGGCAGAAGTTATCTTGGACTGTTTTCGTGAAGATTTTGTGAGACAAGATCATTGGTCTATCACTGCTTTCAAAATTGACATACTTTATTTAGGAATTAGATGGAGGTTGTTTAGATCTTTGCATTGAGCTCTGATTATTCAATTTTACCCTTTGTTCCATGTAGGCATTTTATAATGCATGTGTGTCTTGTGTAGATCCAATTCTGCACTGTATGCCTCATGGTCAGAAATATGAATCTGAAAGCAAACAGTGTAGATCCTCATTAGACTGGACAGAAGAGATGGCTGGATCTTCACCGGCAACACATGGGGGTATATTCTATATGCACAGAGTAAAGGATTAATTTGGAATTTGTCATGAATTACAAAAGAGACATTTTCAGTAGATTTATTACCCTAGAAACTTGTTAGTTAGCGTCTTAGCAGAACTGAAAACATACTGACATCTAGAAGTGTAGTTGATTGGACATTTTCCATCTCAGAATTTGATCAAAATTATTAATGTTAAAATGATTTCTAACTGATAGCACGGTAAGATTTATCTAAAGGTATTGTTTGGATTAAACCAAAGAACAGCCACCATATATATCCCCTCATAAAAAGGTAAAAAAAAAAGAAAATTTATGCCAAGAGGCGATTGAGAAACCTATATTTAATAATTGCTACTGGGGTCGTGCTTTCAGCTTTAGATATACACTGAGAAATACAGTGTTTGAGATATACACTGATGTATATCTGAGAAATACAGTGTTTGAGATATACACTGAGAAATACACTGAGATATACACTGAGAAATACACTGTTTGAGATATACACTGAGAAATACACTGAGATATACACTGAGAAATACACTGAGATATACACTGAAAAATACAGTGTTTGAGATATACACTGAGAAATACACTGAGATATACACTTGAGAAAATTTAATACACTGAGATATACACTGAGAAATACACTGTTTGAGATATACACTGAGAAATGCACTGAGATATACACTGAGAAATACACTGAGATATACACTGAGAAATACACTGAGATATACACTGAGAAATACACTGTTTGAGATATACACTGAGAAATACACTGAGATATACACTGAGAAATACACTGAGATATACACTGAGAAATACACTGTTTGAGATATACACTGAGAAATACACTGAGATATACACTTGAGAAAATTTAATACACTGAGATATACACTGAGAAATACACTGTTTGAGATATACACTGAGAAATACACTGAGATATACACTGAGAAATACACTGAGATATACACTGAGAAATACACTGAGATATACACTGAGAAATACACTGTTTGAGATAAACACTGTTTGAGATGTACACTGAGAAATACACTGAGAAATACACTGCAACTCCGTTATATCGCGATCCGTTATATCGCGATATCCAATATATCGCGCTTGGTCCGTGGATCCCAATTTTTTGTACATTTACAATGTTTATGTTTGTTCATTCTTCGTGGGTGGTAAAAAAGATCAAATGATTAAATCAACGTCGATGACTAATTCACGAAACGCACGCTTTTTCCGTGTCGTATTACGTCATCGGCAAAGGCTGTTTATTACATTTTGTATGCAGGGATTTAAGAGGCGATGTACACGTTCACCAGCAGATACAATTTAACATCAACGTACGAAAATAGATGAAAGTTTTTTTTTTCATTCTGTTGATTCTGATTTGACATGAAACCCCCTTTGTGACAAACAATAGGTGCGAAAAACACCAAGCTGATATGGTACTGGCAGAATTTCGTTCACGATACAAACCGCAAATTAGCGACAATAAATGCAAGTTGCTAACCATAATAGGCATGAGCAGGAAACGTGAAAACAGTTTGTTGTTTTGACATTACCTGCTCATCGTCATATCAAGCTGGTAAACGATGGACGACAACAAACTAACATCGCCGACCATGACCGACCAACAGATCGTTGATCAGTTGATAGTACTGAAAACAATAATACCACCATTGGAAATTGATGACGGCGATCTTTGTTTTGTACATTAATTAATTTATTTTTATTAAAATAAAACTTAATAAATTATATAAAAAAGTTGTTTTAAAACATTTGTCCAGCACGGAACGTTCTCCCTGATGTACCCGTAGATTTCACGGCATGTTAATTACGCAACACCGCGATATACATGCATCTGACAGCAAAAAAACAATGAATTCTCCTTGTTTTAGCGCGATTATTTACTTATATCGCGCTCCGTTTATATCGCGGTTAGCGGCCTTGGACCCCGAGGTCCGCGATATAATGGAGTTGCAGTGTACACTGAGATATACACTGAGAAGAACACTGTTTGAGATATACACTGAGAAATACAATGAGATATACACTGAGAAATACACTGAGATATACACTTAGAAATACACTGAGATATACACTGAGAAATACAGTGTTTGAGATATACACTGAGAAATACACTGTTTGAGATATACACTGAGAATTACAATGTTAGAGATATACACTGAGAAATACAGTGTTAGAGATATATGAGGGATGATCCAAAATAACGTAGACTTTTGTTATAGTTTTTATATTATTCAAGATACCACAAATAAAATTACACAAGCTTTAATCGGAATATGTCCAGCATATTTTTACAGAATATCAGCAAAATAAAACATCACATAAAAGTTCTATGAACAATTAAAATCATACACTCACCGCTATCCGGCGCAGGTCAAATTTGATCTAATAACGTCAACGACGTTAATTCACGGGCGCAGGGTTAGCGAAGCGGCGTGTGTTCTAAGTTTCTTTAAATAGACTCTGTCACCGGAATGCGATGGCGGGGAAACCATTGATCGAACATAGTAGTGTATCATTTCTGGTCAAAGTCTGGCAAGTGGATATGAAGCGATCAAAAATGGTCCTCTTCTTGCTGAAGAAACGACCGGGAATGCAATGCCCACAGTATCGCAGTACTTTAGCAACGGGCGTGTAACTGTTTAAATAACTCATTACAAATTAGTATTTGTTAATATATAACAAGTCTTTGCATTGTGGACACAGTCTGTGTAGCTGTTTACTCAAGTGTAATTAAAATTATAAATAACTTATTTATTCTTATTTGATAATTTATTACTTTGTATGATCCAAATACCAAACAAAAACATTTTTTGAAAAAAAAAAAGTTAATTAATTATAAACACACCTTAAAAAATTGTCATTTGTTCGGCAATATCCGTTGCACAGTCCTTTTCCAGTCTAGAAAAGGTCGAAATGCGCCACAATAGTTAGACTTAAGTCCGCTTCAATTGCCTCCCGGCTTGACGTCACTGCCATAACGCCGATGTTTTTCTTTTTTCCTTACCCAAGGCCTATTTAATGGCTGTTCTGATTGTATAAAAAACACTGGTGCCTCTTAAAAACTAGAGCTCGGCTTAGGGAAGTTTTCATTTGCATCTGCTAAATTATTACAGCTTTTCATGAGGTGATTTTCAAAGACCATGACAGAATTTTATAATAGCGCGTATTTCCGGACGATCTGACAGCGACATTTCTGACGTTTTAACGTTGGTGATAGCTCTCTGAAATATTGACTGTTTTTAAAACGCATGGTCAGAATGACCTTAAATTTTGGCCTGACATCATTTGTATACCGGGCTTTGACGTTGCGAAGTTTGGCTCTTTTTCCACTAGTAGTTTTGTTTTTATTGACAGGTATATGCTTATTAAAGTACAATGGCAACGGCGTGCGCCGCAAACGTGTTACCATGGTTATTCAAATAAGCGACGCGCTTTTGAAATCGATTTAATATATGAATATTTTAGCTCAGTTTGTTATGTTTGTGTTCTGATTTAATTTAGTATATAATTTATTGCGAACGTGTTTCAAATTAAGATGCAATTACAAAAGTCTACGTAATTTTGGATCATCCCTCGTACACTGAGAAATACACTGTTTGAGATATACACTGAGAAATGCAGTGTTAGAGATATACACTGAGAAATACAGTGTTAGAGATATACACTGAGAAATACACTGTTTGAGATATACACTGAGAAATACAGTGTTAGAGATATACACTGAGAAATACAGTGTTAGAGATATACACTGTTTAAGGTATTCACTGTTTGAGATAAACACTGTCACTGTTTTAAATATACATTGTTTGAGATATACACTGTTTGAGATATACACTGTTTGAGATGTACACTGTTCTATGTTCACGTTTTTACAGTGAAAGTGTGCTTTCACACTTCATATTTAATTGGCAGTTTAAGTTAATGGTCTTCCAGAAAAGTTCATAGCTTTTTAGAAAGAAATATACCTTTACACATGTGTACTTTGTTTCTAGTCCTCACGAGACCATGTGACTCCTGCCGTGTTAGAAGTGTTCCTGAAGCTAACTGACTATCTAGTGAAGTGCCCGTCAGGGGGTACCTTGTTGAAACACTTGTTTGACCATATCCTCTTCAATCCTGCCATCTGGATACATGCATGTATGGAGGTAAGAATCTGCTAACTTTTAAGACCAGGGAGATTATAAAATTGAGAATGGAAGCAAGTCTCAAATCTCAAGCATCTGATTAGCTGAAATGGAGAAATGTTTCCATTTCAGCCAATCAGATGTTTGAAATTAGAAACTGGTCTCCAATCTCATCTGGCCCCGAGGTTACTAAACTGATCCTGGAAACCAGTCTAAGATTTGAGATTGGTCTCCATCCTTGCTTTATAACCTTGTGGCCAGATCAGTTTCATACCGTTTTCATTGTTTGCAGTTGGCCAGAATAAAATATCCTCAAAGGATGGTTGTGGTAATTCTGTGCGGGTTCAATAACTCTTAAACATGTTCATGTGTAGTGGCTATTTATCTAGCTTGCTAAAAGTCAGTGTTTCAGAACATGTACCCACTTGTGCCTAAAAAAATCCGCCAAGTGGAACCTGAGGTCTTCTTAAACTTGGAAATATTTGGGAAGTGATGAGGTGACCTCTTCTGTTTGTGTGCTGTTAGATCAATTTAACAAACCTAAAGAAAACACCAGCAAGGTGTTTAGACTTAGTTACACCAAGTTAGGCTCTTTACCTAAATATTTCAATATGTTATTTAAAAACAAATGGAAATTTTAATGCAGTTTTTAATAATGTCTGTTCTTGTTAAGCTGAAACATTTGTAGTTAACTACTAGTCAGACACAAGCACAAGCATTGAGTCTGTAGTCACAGTGTGTTGTGTTGTTTTCTTCGTAATCTGCTGTTGTTTTTTTTTTACAAATTCTTTACATTAGTACATTACTTTTCTCAGGTCCAGACAAAACTGTACTGTTACCTAGCAACAGACTTTATTAGTGATGCTCAGATCTACACGAACATCCGTCGTGTAAGTGCCGTGCTTCAAACAATGCATACCCTCAAGTACTATTACTGGGTTGTAAACCCTAAAGATAGAAGTGGCATTACCCCTAAAGCTATTGGTAAGTTCTCATTTATTTATCTGACATGATTTTATTAACCAATGGCAAGCACACTTTCACTTTTTCTGACATGAAAACCATAGCATGGTGCATATTCAGGGGCTCCTTTTCCATCCTTTAGATAAATAGTCTACATTTCCAAAATCTGTTAAGGTGAATATATATCAGATTACTTATTTTATCATTTTAATGTTTGATATACCAGTGACATTAACCCTTTACTTCTTGGATGTGACTCATGTGGGCAACCCCGTGTGGATCCAGATCAGCCGACACATTTACGCTGTTTGGTCAGAATCTACACTGCTTTGAGATTTCATTAAGAGAAAACAAGATTTAATTATTATTCATTTTTCAGGAATAAAATAATGATTTAGTCAAAATTTGTAACAGAATTAAATAGTGTTTAGTTGAAAATGAAATATAAACTTGTGTTCTTTCATAACATAGCAGAATCTATAAATGCAAAATATATCACCAAAGAAAAGTTTTCCTGAAACGAGACTAAAATGCTGTTGTTATGCCCCTTTTGAAGAAGTGGGATTGGCCCATCTGTCCATAACCAACCTTGTCCGATCAATAACTAGACAACAATTTGGCATACAGTCCTCAACTTTGGTAGGGAGGTTAGTAATCACGTGTAGATGAACCCTTATTGATTTTGAGGTCAGTAGGTCAAAGGTCTAAGTCACAGTGACATACAATAACAGCAGATTACTATCTAATTGGCATTTGCTGCATACATGTTTTACAAATGTCTCTTATGTATAGATGGTCCAAGACCGGAGTATGATGAGATTGTGAAGCTACGCTCCTTCATGTTGCTCTACATCAAACAGCTGCTTGTGAAGGGCCAGGGTGTACAGGACGATGAACTCCAGTCCATGCTCAACTATCTCTGCACATTACATGAGGTATCCTCACCCACATGTGATAAGCTACTGTTTATTTTAACCATTTCCTATATATATATATATATACACATTTTATTGCGTATGCTAAGATGCATGAAACTGTTCTCTTTTTAGTCAATAATGACAAGTGGCCTAAATAAAACTTCCAGAAATAAAACCTAATCATTTTGTGCCAAAATGGCAAAAATATCGTGACACCAAAATGTAACAATTTACATTATAGAATTTTTAAGAAGTTTTTAATGCAATGTCAATCCTTTTACCGTTAGTTATGACAACCAATTACTCCATATATAAGCCTTGTTATGCCTGTGCAACCATTGTAATTATGTCTCCCCCCCTCTGGGGGAGACATATTGTTTTTGCCCTGTCCGTCTGTCACACTTCGTTTCCGCTCAATAACTCGAGTACCCTTTGACCCAGAGCCTTCAAACTTCATAGGGTGATAGCCCTTATTGAGTAGAAGAACCCTATTGATTTTGGGGTCAGTAGGTCAAAGGTCAAGGTCACAGTGACCCAAAGAGTGAAAACCGTTTCCGCTCAATAACTCGAGTACCCTTTGACCCAGAGCCTTCAAACTTCATAGGGTGATAGCCCTTATTGAGTAGAAGAACCCTATTGATTTTGGGGTCAGTAGGTCAAAGGTCAAGGTCACAGTGACCCGAAGAGTGAAAACTGTTTCCGCTCAATAACTCAAGTACCTTTTGACCCAGAGCCTTCAAACTTAATAGGATGACAGCCCTTATTGAGAAGAAGAACCCTATTGATTTTGGGGTCAGTAGGTCAAAGGTCAAGGTCACAGTGACCCGAAGAGTGAAAACCGTTTCAACTCAATAATTTGAGTACCCTTTGACCCAGAGCCTTCAAACTTCATAGGGTGATAGCCCTTATTGAGTAGAAAAACCCTACTGATTTTGGGGTCAGTAGGTCAAAGGTCAAGGTCACAGGGGCCCGAAGAGTGAAAACCATTTCCGCTCAATAATTCGAGTACCCTTTGACCCAGAGCCTTCAAACTTCATAGGATGACAGCCCTTATTGAGTAGAAGAACCCTATTGATTTTGGGGTCAGTAGGTCAAAGATCAAGGTCACAGGGGCCTGAAGAGTGAAAACCATTTCCGCTCAATAACTGGAGTACCGTTTGACCCACAGCCTTCAAAATTCATAGGGTGATAGCCCTTTTTGATTAGAAGAACCCTATTGATTTTGGGGTCAGTAGGTCAAAGGTCAAGATCACAGGGGCCTGAAGAGTGAAAACCGTTTCCACTCAATAATAGGAGTTCTATTTTACCCAGACCATTCAAACTTCATACGATGGATGTCCTTATTGAGTAGAGGACTCCTATTAATTTTGGGGTCAGTAGGTTAAAGGTCAAGGCCACAGGGGCCCCGAAGAGGTAAAACCGTATCCGGTCAATTACTGGAGTACCGCTTGACCCAGAGCATTCAAACTAAATAGGGTAATAGCCCTTATTGAGTAGAAGAACCCTATTGATTATGGGATCAGTAGGTCAAAGGTCAAGGTGACAGGGGTCTGGGCCCGGGGGGGGGGGGGGGGGGGGGGGGGGGGGGGTGGCGGCGCAGGGGGGAGACATGCGTTTTTAGCTTACCTTCAATCCACTTCTTCTCTGTAACGGCTTGGCCAATTTTGATTAAACTTCACAGGAATAATGCTTAGATGATGCCCTTTCAAAATTGTTCAAAAATGGAATTCCAAGCAGAACTCTGGTTGCCATGGCAACCTAAAGGAAAAACTTTAAAAATCTTCTTGTCTGAAACCACAAGGCATAGAGCTTAGATATTTGGCATTTAGCACCCTCTAGTGGAACTCTACAAAGGTTGTTCAAATTATTTTCCTGGGGTCAAAGTTGGCCCGGCCCCAGGGGTCACTTCATTTAACATAGAATTATATAGGAAAAACTTTAAAAATCTTCTTGTCTGAAACCACAAGGCCTAGAGCTTAGATATTTGGCATTTAGCACCCTCTAGTGGAACTCTACAAAGATTATTCAAGTTATTTTCCTGGGGTCAAAATTGGCCCCGCCCCAGGGGTCACTTCATTTTACATAGACTTATGTAGGAAAAACTTTTAAAATCTTCTTGTCTGAAACCACAAGGCCTAGAGCTTAGATATTTGGCATTTAGCACACTCTAGTGGAACTCTACAAAGATTGTTCAAATTGTTTCCCTGGGGTCAAAATTGGCCCCGCCCCAGGGGTCACTTCATTTTACATAGACTTATATAGGAAAAACTTTAAAAATCTTCTTGTCTGAAACCACAAGGCCTAGAGCTTAGATATTTGGCATTTAGCACCCTCTAGTGGAACTCTACAAAGATTGTTCAAATTATTTCCCTGGGGTCAAAATTGGCCCCGCCCCAGGGGTCACTTCATTTTACATACTTACATAGGAAAAACTTTAAAAATCTTCTTGTCTGAAACCACAAGGCCTAGAGCTTAGATATTTGGCATTTAGCAATTATAAATAATTTAAATATATAGGAAAAACATGAAAATCATTTTTTCTCCAAAACTAATAGGACTAGATCTAAGATATTTGGTGCTGAGTATTGTGTAGAGACCCTTTAACAACATTGTTTAAATGTTGGCCCTGGGGTCAATATTTGCCCCGCCCTGGGGGCTCTCAATTTGTAAAAAAGGCAATTTTTAAAAATGTTTTTACTGGAAACCTCATGCCTTAAGCTTAGATATTTGGTATGTAGCATTGTCTAGTGGATTTCTACCAAGTTTGTTCAAATTATGTCCCCTGGGCCAAAATTGGCCATGCCCTGGGGTTCTCTTAGTTTACATAAATAATCGTTTTTCTCTGAAACTAATGCGACTCTGACTGGCCTCGGATATTTCCTGTTGAGTATTGTGAAGAGACCCTTTACCAGCATTATTTAAATGTTGGCTCTGGGGTAAAACTGAGAGTACTTTTGTACTCAGGTGAGCGACCCAGGGCCCTAAGGGCCCTCTTGTTCACAAAAAACTTCTAGTTCTAGATCTACATTAACATATGTGCCATCTGATCAGGATCTGGACTGTTCCCTTTTTGGTGAGAAATAACCTAATTAATTAAAAAACTTAACAGTGCAGATCCTGATCAGACACCACAAACATGCTGGCTGATCTGGATCTACAGTTATCCCAATAAAAAGGCATATGTAGGGAGAAAATGGTTAAAGTTGTTGTTTGTTACAGGATGACAACCTGATAGATGTTCTAGAGCTTCTAGTCAGTCTGATGTACGAGCATCCACAGTCCATGATTCCTGCCTTTGACAGAAAACAAGGAGTAAGGTAAAGAATCTCAATTCAAGTCCAGGTCTTCAAATCAGACTTCTGGGCCGAAGATTATAAAAGTGAGCATCGAGACCAGTCTCAAATCTTAAGCATATGATTGCCTGAAATATGCAGACAAGTCTGCATTTCAGCCAGTCAGATGCTTGAGATTTGAAACTGGTCTCCAATCTCAGTTTTATAGTCATGAGAGCTGGTATATAAAGGGCACCACCATGTTTTCCAGCATGATGGCAGCCATAGATAGTAGTTGTCCCCCTCTTTTCCAGCACATGCATTAAAATATATTAAGATATTCTGACATGACTACTAAATTTTATGTCATTAAATACAGTCTAACTCTAAGGAATTTATAATGAAAACAATTTCATCCATAATGGCAAAATGTCATAGCCAATGTGGCAATGTCATACCGAAAGTGTAAATGTCAAAATGTGATCAAGGAAAAACACTGAAGTATTTTGAAAAATGTAAACATTTCAAGGGAGGTAACACAAATTATCTGGTTGATCAGTCTGAAGTGGTTTCTGCCCTTACATCATACGCGATTTAGAGTTTGACCCCCCCCCCCCCCCCCAACAGAGGCAAAATTCACAATTTGACAACCACCTACAGATGCAAATTAGTGAGCAAGACCACCCCACCATACATGATGAAAAAAAGTCCCTTCCCCCCTTGTGTTATATGTTTTTCTGGAATAGCCCTGAGCTCAATCAGGTGAAATTTGTTTCTTTCTTGATACCAAAAAGTACTGAAATACAAAATGAGATTTTCATCCAGTTTGCTACATATATAAATGCTTATCAGATATGTAATAGCAATTGATATTGAATTTTATAAGCCATGTTAAGTAAAAATTCAAATTTATACAAGGCCATAGAACTAAATTAGTACCTTTTTATCTGGAAGCCAGCCTTTTTTTGCTGTTCATTGAAAGTTGTTGTTGTGTATTTTCAGGACTGTGTTCAAGCTTCTAGCTTCCCCCAATGAGACCATCAGGATCAAAACATTGAAATTGTTTGGTTTCTGGCTCAGCAGGAGTACACCAAAGTATGTACTTGTAGAAATAACCTGGCTCCAAGATTGTAAAGCTTAGAATGTAGAGCAGTTTGGAAACTATTGTTTGTTATTGGTCTGTTTGTGGAAGTAAAGAATATCAGTGAGGTTTTATACCCCAACGCCTTTTCTGTCTTATTTTGTTTCGGAAAAATCCAGAAAAAACAGGCTTAGGATCACAGCCTTGTAAAAAAATCTCGGAAAGAAAACATTTACTTAAGTCTAATAGATTAAATCTTGATAAAATTGCTTTGTAAAATTTCTTAGACTAAAGCAATGAAAATTTTAAGAAACAGACTTCAGGCTGTATTCTTTAAAGAAAAAAGGGAACTTGTTCTATGATTTTATCATTAAACATGGAGATCACATTTGTTTAAAATGTCTAACCCGTTTCTCAGGGTATACTGATTCTCTCAGGATACTGCATAAGCATGCAGTCTGATCAGGATTCTCATTGTTTGCTTTTACAGTAATTAGAATATTTCTAACCAAGAAGTTGCAGATGTAGTTGCAGACGTGACAGCAAGGATGTTTAGGCTGATCTAGATCTACATTGGTCTCATATTATTAAAGGCATACCATGAAGGAAATAGGTCATCTCCAAGGGGCAATTCTTTCCTATGTCTGTAGTGCACATGGAACAGTACATAAGCATAAAATTTGAAGAAAAAAAAACAAGAGTAAAAATGATGGATTGTCATTTACTTGGAGTCTTGGGTAATATAATATCTGAGGCCCTAAATAACTACATGTAGTTAGGATCTCATGATCATAGTTGGTAATATTTTCTTTCACAGGAGGAAGCAAGATGCTTTAGGACAACATAACTTGTTTTCACTTCTTGGAGAGAGATTGTTGTTAAATGATCAACATATTACCATGGCAACTTACAACACACTGTTTGAGGTATGTACTGTGATTTCATTATTACTTTGGAATACAAATTTTCATGTACATTTGTATTTTATGAATAAAGGATTGTATGTATTCAGATTAATTGATGATGCCAAATGTAAGAATCAACAAATATGCTGTTTTACTAAAGATCACAAAATTTCTTAGTCATCAATATAAGTGCATCCAGATCTAGATCAAATGGCAAGGATATGCCAGCTGATCTAGATTTACACAAGTTCAGTAGTTTGTAAAATTAGTGCTTAATATCTTGTTTCTGAGATAGTCTTAAGTACCATTAATAATGATGTTTTTCAGTTAACATTACCCAACATTAGTTTTTCAATAATTTAAAAGCTCAATGCAAAACTGTTCTGTCTTCTTCACATTTCAGGAAATAGAATAGTGTTAGACCGATCCTTTGACCTAATATATGCTATTTTTATGAAATGTATTTCAGATGTTGACGGAGAGAGTTAGCTTGGATCCTCAGAAATTGAGACATGAGGAGCCGGAGAGTCACTTCAGGATTGAAAACTCAGGTCTGTTCATGTCCTCATACTGTTAATTAGTTGTGATCGTCTTTTTAGCCCTCCAGAGAAATTCTGTAAGGATGGTACTTCTAGTGTCTGTTTGTCATTTGAACTTTTTCATGACTTCTAAAAGGATATCTATAAAATTTCTCCAATCATACTTGCTACAAAACTGTTGATTTTCCACCATTGCACTATGATCGCCAGGGCTTTAAACGGAACATATGAAAATCCACTTGAGGTCTACTTCATTCTCACATTGGCATGTCTTAGATTTATTCAAGTGGCCCAATATGGCATCTAGAACTAGACATAATGAACACTGTTTATAACTTGTTCACAAGATCTGCCTTCATGAAATTTTGCAAAATTCAGTTAACAGCAACTTTATGAGATTTGTTCAAACTGTTAAATTTCAATGCACAATAAGGGTTGGGAACCTTAACTGTAAAACTTAAATAGATGTTTAATTGATTGTTATTGGTTTTAGCACTGCTGAAAGTTGTAGCCACGATGATCCGACAGTCGAAGCCGAGTCCTGAGATTATGGAAGTAAAGAGAACATTCCTGTCAGATCTCACGATACTGTGTGGTAACAACAAAGAAAACAGAAGGTACATAGTAATCATATTGTTAAACAAGATATGAGGTCTCTTGCCCCTGATATGGAATACTGCCAAAGATCATTAATCTGAGATTGGAGACCAGTCTCAAATCTAAAGCATCTGATTGGCTGAAAGGACAACCAGATTTGGGACTGGTCTCCTGATTTAGTTTTATTTTCTTCGGCCCTGGTGCACTGACTTTGTAGCCAATGGTTTAAGCTATTGACTTCAACAAGAAAACTGTATAGATTCAAATCTACACTTTTTATCTTCTTAATGAATTAAAAATGAATAGAATCTGATCAGAAGGCACGGATGTGCATGCTGATGTCTGGATCTATTCTCATAGCACATATGATATAAGCCTTAACTCCATAGATACAACTTATACGACATGAATGAACAGTGTCTGATCAAGATCAACAGATATTCTAATACATGGCTAGTTCTCTTGTGTATTATCTGTGTACTGTGATATACCTTCACGGAGATAATGGGCAAGCAAAAAATGATAGCTCCTTCATAGTAACGATTCACACTAATTAATAATCTTCATAAGAAAACTACTTCATGATCAAATTTTACTTAGGTAAAAATACTTTGATATCAAACCTACATAAAATTAATGGATTCAGCAGTAGAGTTTGAATGATACAATGTAGAAATGTAACAGTAGTGTAACAGGTTATACACATTAGTCATCAGTTATATCACATATTCAAGCCAATATCTATCATGAGACCTGTGCCCAAGGTTATAAAACTGAGCATGGAAACCAGTCTCAAATCTCAAGCATCTGATTGGCTGAAATGGCGACTGGTTTCCAATCTCAGTTTTATAACCTTCAACCCTGTCTAGCTAGGCGGATTATATTACATTAAACTAACTTCTTAAAAATGAAATGTTATTCTTAAATTGGTTAAAATTTGTACAACCAATTGGTACATTTGAAGACATTTAAAGTAGGGATTTGTGTGTATTAAATGTACTTCAAATTAAGCACAGCAACACTACTCATATGAATACAGTGGATTGGTATGCAACGTCATAACTTAAAAATTTCCTCAAAAGGGAAAAGGAGCATGTACTGCATCACACAGTATGCACTCTGTAATTCAAAGATCTTGCATTTAAACTGTCAACATATTAATGATGTTTGTATGAAAACTACATGATAAAACTATACACATTTCAGGACGGTTCTTCAGATGTCAGTCTGGCAGGATTGGTTGTTCTCCATGGCGTACGTGTACCCTGGTAACCAGGAGCAACAGAAGATCACGGAGATGGTGATGTCACTGTTCAGAATGCTGCTACATCATGCCATCAAGTTTGAGTATGGAGGTTGGAGGGTCTGGATTGATACACTGGCTATTTTACATTCCAAAGTAAGATTTCCTAGCAAGTTAGCTTAGTAGTTGGTAAACTATTGATATTCATTTGTTTCTGTTTAACTATGTAAAATAAATACTATTTAATTTCAGATTTTCGAACACTCGACCTTATTCAAGAAAAATACAGAATTTTCTTTAGGTCATAAGACATAAAACAACATGAAAGATATTAACATGGATGCAACTTAAGTTGTAGAAAATTCTGTATTTTCTGTATTTTTTATTCTGTATTTTTTCTTGATAAAGGACAAATGTCCAAAAAGTTTGGAAGGTGAGTTTATTACATTAACTGTCCCTTTCCTCCATATATAAGCATTTATGGCATGGGGGAACAGTGAAGATCCAGATCAGCCTGCACATCCATGCCATCTTATCAGGATATACGCTGTTCACTTCTTTATGTATTAGGATATTTTTTAACAAAATGCTAACAGTGCAGATCCAGATTAGACAGCATGGATGTGCCGGATGATCTGGATCAACACTGGTTGCACACACATTAAAATGCGTATACATGTACCGGTATATGATAGAAAGGATTAAGCTGGTAATGGATTGAATTTGTGGAAACACTTTCATAAATATTTCACTACTTTAAGAATCTATCACTGATAATACCTCTATGAAAGTGCACATCAGTGCAGACCCTAATAAGCTAGCTAATCAGTGGGTATAGTTGAAATTTTAAATTGGTAAAATGTTGTACCTCACAAACAAAATGAATTGAACAAAGGGACATGTTATTACGTAACAACACATTGACATTTCTGCAGGTTGCTTATGAAGACTTCAGGCGTCACATGGCTAAAATGTACAAGCAGTATGATCGGCAACGTGTTGATGAGTATGCAGACCATGAAGAACGTCATAAACACCCAATCAGCACAATCTCTGGTGTTTCTGATGCAGAACTCAATAAACCTCTACCCAAATCCACTGTCAAGGTGACAGAAATAGATGAATCGGATTCAACAAGCACAGAAAAAGCATTGGACAATGAAAATGAGGCTAATGCAAAAGTTGACCAATCACATGAGGCTAATGAAAAAGTTAACCAATCAGAAGGCAGCACACTTCAAAATGGTGAATCAGAGGGTGGAGCTGCTTCTCTTCCAAATGGACCTAGAGAAAGTGAACAAACCAGAGTAGGCCATCAAAGGGACCCACAGAAAATGCCTGCAAGAACTGATTCCACCAGGAGTGGACATAGAATGTTTAGTTCAGGACCTAGAGCCCCACCATTTAGAATACCAGAGTTTAGATGGTCCTATCTTCATCAGCAGTTGTTAAAGGATCTTCTGTTTGCTATAGAAACAGAT
Organism: Corbicula japonica; assembly: GCA_038501625.1. Classification (NCBI taxonomy): domain Eukaryota; kingdom Metazoa; phylum Mollusca; class Bivalvia; order Venerida; family Cyrenidae; genus Corbicula; species Corbicula japonica. Next base: position 398,946 of record JAZAYU010000346.1, on the reverse strand, counting down.
GTTCAAGTTTGGAAAAGGTCAGAATTGTTAAATATTGGTTTTAGTTACATTTAAAGTGCTGGTATTTTTGAAAAAGTCAGTTGGAATAGATGGGTGTTTAGGTATATTAGAAAAAGCGATTGCTTTGCATGGTGTGTGTTAATGGGTTTGCAGTGATGGTACATTGGTTTGCATGTCTAGTTTTCTGACAAATTAATATAATCTGAAAATTTGTTTATTTATTTGTCTATTTCTAGGGGATTCATCTGATCCTCGAAAAAGGGGTTTGATCATTGAAATTCCAAGAAAAGCATATTTTGGCTCTTTGATATTAATGTATTAGGTCATAATGTTTACCCTCGTAAAATGGCAGTGGTGTAGTATTTTCAGTTCTTAGTAAAACCTCTGATTACAGTGAAAAAAAATCAGATTTTAATATTCAAGGTCAGTAGACAGTTAAAACTAGTGCAAGATTATTTTGGGAACTTGTGTACTGTGATTATGTGTTTTCATAACATTTACATATTACATTTTGGAAATTGAATACTGACTGAGGTAAATTCTCAGGTGAACTCTCTCTTCTGACAGCATAGGATGATCCCAGACTGAACATTTTTTAACCAGGTTTGAAAACCCTGGTAATTAGATTGGGGTATGTAGTTGGGCAGGTGGGCAGGTGCAAACATTTTATCAAGTTTTTTTTAAGTTTACTTTTTCTTGTTAACCATTTAAGTTAGAACTTTGAAACTTAACATGGTTGTCTTGACTTTGCAATAGCAATAATCAGGACAAGTTTCATAACTCTTGACTGTATTTTGGCATAGTCATGCCCCTTTATCACTTAAAATTTCAGAAGAAAAGCTGGTTTCATTGTATTGCGGCACCTTCTTGTTTGTTTTGTTTGACTTGCCAATTCGTTATGTACAGGAAAAAATAAATCTCATTTTGGATACATAAAGACATTCATAGATTGTCAGAACAAAGATGTGTTTTAACATTTACAATGTACATAGGTTTTCCCTTGGCTTAACCCTGTACTCCTTATATATCCTTTATAGCATGGGTGATCTGGATGTACACTCTTTGGAGTATTCGCCCATGCAATAAAGACATATACATATATGGAGTAAAGGGTTTTAATAGAAAAATTGAGAGACTATTTTTCCACAATGAAGTTGTTCTCGGTTATACTAGTATATGAGTGATTAAACTTTGTAAATATGAAGTGTCTTTAGCAAGATCCATGCAGAGAACTTAACAACCAGTAAGGGTTAAAACCTGTGACATCTGACATTCAAATATAATGTTTAATTGAAGTTTGAAATCAATGCAGAAGTCATTATTTAAACCAATAAATTGTTGATATTTTTTTCAGCCATACATCAAAAACTGTGATTGATTTTGTGAATGCAAGTGAAAACAACATTTATGTGGTGAATGTTACACACATGATCTCCCAGTTAGCGGACAATCTGATCACTTCCTGTGGGGGACTGCTACCCTTGCTGGCAGCGGCTACTTCATCTAATGTGAGTAAGAACACAGTCTAGCAAACCTAACAGGAACAGTTTAAATCAAGTAGGAGTACATTCTTGTACTGTTATATAGATGAAATAGAAGCACACTCTGTCAAACCAAGTTGGAGTGCAGCCTTTAGCAAACCAATCAAAACTTAACAAAGTCTAGAAACCATGTTATAACAAGTCTGGTAACTAAGTATTAACTAAGTCTAGCAAACCAAGTAGTAACAAAGTCTAGAAACCTTGTTATAACAAGTCTGGTAACTAAGTATTAACTAAGTCCTGCAAACCAAGTTTTAACATAGTCTAGAAACCATGTTATAACTAGTCTGGTAACTAAGTATTAACTAAGTCTAGTAAACCAAGTAGTAACAAAGTCTAGCAAACCAAGTAGTAACAAAACCTAACAAACCATGTAGTTATAAAGGCTAGCAAACCAATTACAAACAAATCTAGAGCCAAGTCAAAACAAAGTCTAGCAAACAAAGTCAAAGGAAGTCTAGCTAACCAAGTAGTAACAAAAAAAAAAAAAAAAACAAGTAGTCACAAAGTCAAGGAGAACGATACAAATCATGCAAAGAAAGTAGTACGAAGGCAAATCAATCTAATTAGGAACACATTCTAGCAAACAAAATATAATACAGCCTTTAGCAAACCAAGTCTGTCAAATCAGCTTTTAACACAGACTTGTGAGTTCCAACTTAAAAATTAAAACAAGCTAATGAAGTAAAAACACAACCTATAGCAAAGCTATGCTGCACCTTTGATGTGATCATATTACCCTTTTCCCATATTACATTTATCAAATGGTATCAAAAGAAATCATACCTGCCATATCCCCCGGCGGGGGGAAAAGTCCCCCGGAATTTAGAGCCATCCCCTGGTCCCCCGGCGGGAGACGAAAATCCCCCGGAATTAAGAGTTTAAAAAAAAAAACGGTACAAAAAATTAATTTTTGTCGCTTGTCTAAACGCCGAATACACAGGTTACGTATCTCGGACAATCCGACGGTTGTGCCCAAACGTTCCGAATACGTCTAATTAGTGTTACTGAGAGGATTATCGATTATTTAGTGAGAAGTGACACTTAACAGGATTGTTTATTGGATAATTGATTGTTTGTTTAGGTAATTGTCATTGAAATCACAAGTATACCGTCTGTTTTATCAACAATTAGCGGACTCGTTTAAAAATTGAAGGTATTTTATATGTCCAAAGTATGTGTGTATCCGGATAATGGGACACTTTCGGATCAGAATTATTCGTCCTTTGACCAACAATTAACGTTTCGGCACGCTTGCAAATATTTTTTATACACAATGAAGGAAGAAATGACCAGTTGAGCTGGTTCTTGCAACCTGGGTTCAGTTGTGTTGCTCGAACACATTTTTTTGGGCATCAATATTTATTTTCATTGGAATTTTGAACAGAAAATAGAAATTATAATGTAAATACACAAAGACTGTCCCAAACAAACCCCCTAAGCATACTTAGAAAGATCCAGACTGACCCCCAGTCTAGTTTGACTGCCAAGACCATGTTAAGTTCAAATTCCGCATCTGCAGCAAGTTAATAACATCCATTCCGGCCAAGTCCATGTTAGTGAACTCAAAGAATTGTTGTTACTGACGATAGTCTGTGCTGTGCTCATCAGAATTTGTGTAGTTTTTGTTTTATATAGTTTTATTATGTGCGGACACCCTTTTTAAAAAATAAATGATAAAAGTATTGTTTAAATAAATGAGGATACATATATTTAATATTGCATCTTAATTTAGTTTCAAGTAAATTCCGATTAATTAGCCGCGTTAAAAAAAACCCTGGAATGATACCAGAATCCCCTGGAATTTTGAACAAAATCCCCTGGAATGCTTTCCAGAAATATGGCAGGTATGAGAAATTAACTTGTTATCTTTTATAAACTGGTGTCAAACCCAAAAAGCAAGAGTGGTTAGCTGAAAACTGACTGTCATTAAGTAACTATCAAATTGTTGGAAAGCCATAAAACGTTACAAACAAGTACATGTATTGATGGCATTTTGTAGGGAGAAGTAGAGATACTCGAACCGACCCAGGGCCTCAGCATAGAACAAGCTGTATCCATCCTGCTGAGGATCATGAACCTCACAGACATCCTGGTGTTCGCAAGTGCCACAAACTTCGTGGAGTTGGAGCAAGAGAAGAACATGCCGGCTGGTGGGATACTGAGGCAGTGCCTCAGGTTAGGTAGGTCATTTAACCCTTTCCTTCATTGACACACCTTTATTGCTAGGGCGAACAGTTTAGGTCCAGATCAGCGGGCACATCCGTGCTGTCTGATCAGGATCTAAACTGTTTGCAGTTTGATTCGTTAGGTTATTTCCGACCAAAATGTGAACAGTGCAGATCCTGATCAGACGGCACGGATGTTCCGGCTGATCTGGATCTACACTGGTTGCACATGCGTAAAAAGGTGTATATATGGAGGAAAGGGTAAATTCTGATGGAGTCTCACCCTTTACTCCTTACATACAGCTGATAAAACTTGTGCAGCCAGTGTAATCCAGATCAGCCTTTAAACCCATGCAGTCAGAACTGGATCCACACTGGTTTTAGATTCATTTATGTTATTTCTGACCAAGAAGTGAGCTGTGTAGATCCTGATCAGACTGCATGGATGTGGTTATCATACAGTTTCCCATAGGATAAAAGCCATATACCATTGAGAAATAAGTGTCATAAAGTTTGTAGTTGGCTGTAAGTAATGCTGTGTGAAGAAACCTTTCAAGGATATAAAGCCATATACCATTGAGAAATAAGTGTCATAAAGTTTGTAGTTGGCTGTTAGTAATGCTGTGTGAATAAACCTTTCAAGGATATAAAAACTTCAAACCCCTTTTTCTTCTCCAATGTTTAGAGCTCAGTTTGGGATAACTAAACATATTGATATTTTTAACAACAGTATGTTTACCAATAATTCCAATACATGCATTTAATTATCCCAAGTTGAGGTCTACAGATAATATAGACTTACTTGCAATGTGATACAGCCATGTGTTTTATAAATATATGTTTATAATAATACTTCCGTTGGACAATTAGACAATAATCAGGTTACTAATGTCATCACAAGAAGATGTTTATGAAGTGTTGAAATATAACATAAACTGTTGTAAAACTTGAGGCATTGAATACTGTTAATTTTACTGATGTTTTTATTCTCCTAGTATGTACAGCTGCAGTGAGGAACAGCCTGGAGGTCAGACACAGACAAGTGCCACCTACCCCACCCACCCCAACCAGCACATCACATCCCTTAGGCAACCGTAATACCAGGGATATGGCAGGGAACCGGGATATGTCGGGGAACAACGGGACCATAGACCCCATTCAGGCCTTAATTGAAGGGTCACACCCTACACAAAGGGTAAGTTGTTCATTAAAGTACATACATACTGTTTTCTGATTACCAGAACTGAAATTTTGATTTTCTTGTTCCTTGACAGATAAAACAATAAGTAAGTGTCATCTTTATAAATTACATATTATCTTACCTTAAATGTCATTAACCTAGCAATAAAATGGCATTAAAACATAACCTAGCAATGGTAGTTCCATAGCAATTAATGTTTTCTTCATGCTTCTCCTTTGCTATCAAGTAACTTAAATCAGATCTGTTAAAGTTGTTGTACAAAAGAGACAAATTTCAGTTTATCATTTTTTGTTTGTTTATGATTTGAATATTTGTCATAGCTTACAAAAGAGCCAAATGATTTAGGGAACAAATTTTTATCGTACAATAAAATTTCTCAAGAAACACAATTTAATGACTGTTTACAAAAACATTAGATTTATAAATTTGTGTTTTGTGAACAGTCTTTGAAACTTGGTCAGAATTTTTATTACAATGATATCTAGATCAACTTCGAAACTGGGTCATGTGACCTTGAAATCTAGGTCACTAGGTCAAATTATAGAAAAAGCTTGTCCGCACTCTAGCAGTCTCAATTTTGATGCGATCTTCTTTAAAATTGGTCAGAATGTTTATCTCAATGATATCTAGATCAAGTTCATACCTGGGATATGTGACCCTTAAACTAGGTCAGTAGGTCAAATTAAAGAAAAAGCTTGTCTGCACTGTAGAGGTTTTTAGTTTTGTCCGATCTTTCTCAAACTTTGTCAATGTTTATCTCAATGATATCTAGGTCAAGTTTGAAACTGGGTCATGTGACCTTAAAAACTAGGACACTAGGTCAAATTATAGAAAAAGCTTGTCCGCACTCTAGCATTCTTAATTTTGGTTGGATCTTCTTCAAACTTGGTCAAAGTGTTTATCTCAGTGATATCTAGATCAAGTTCGAAACTGGGTCATGTGACCTTGAAATCTAGGTCACTATGTCAAATTATAGAAAAAACGTGTCCGCACTCCTAGCGGTCTTCATTTTGGTGCGATCTTCTTTAAACTTGGTCAGAATGTTTATCTAAATGATATCTAGATCAAGTTTGTAACTGGGTCATGTGACCCTTAAAACTAGGTCAGTAAGTCAAATTAAAGAAAAAGCTTGTCTGCACTGTAGAGGTCTTAATTTTGGTCCGATCTTTCTCAAACTTTGTCAGAAAGTATATCTCAGTGATATCTAGGTCAAGTTTGAAACTGGGTCATGTGACCTTGAAATCTAGGTCACTAGGTCAAATTACATAAAAATCTTGTCTGCACTCTTGCGGTCTTAATTTTGGTCCGATCTTCTTCAAACTTGGTCAGAATGTTTATCTCAATGATATCTAGGTCAAGTTTGAAACTGGGTCATGTGACCTTGAAATCTAGGTCACTAGGTAAAATTATAGAAAAATCTTGTCCACACTCTAGCGGTCTTAATTTTGGTGGGATCTTCTTCAAACTTGGTCATAATGGCTATCTCAATGATATCTAGATCAAGTTTGAAACTGGGTCATGTGACCTTGAAATCTAGATCACTAGGTCAAATTAAAGAAAAAGCTAGTCTGTACTCTAGAGGTCTTAATTTTGATTGACAATTGTATTTGCATCCACTGACTTGCAACCATTGAGCAGTTGTTGGCAGGTGAGCAACCCAGGGTCCCATGGACCCTCTTGTTAAAAATACTGTTGATGAAACAGAGTGTCATTTCAAAACAAACTTACTAGGTCCAGTGTCAACGTCAGTTATAAGAAACATATGCTGTGTCTGGAGGTTGTTTGGGAGGATTACCTTGCAACAACTGACAGGACTTTACTCACAAATGTTCACCTAGATGAGTAACAGTGTTGCACACAAGACCAAGCTATTATGTCCAATGTAAAAGTCACTGATGAAAGAAAAACGCAGAATTTCTGTGGTTGTGCTTTGTGCATGTTTCAAAACAAAATGATTGCCTCCCTTCCATTTGCAAAGCATCAGGGGATCAGGTGTTTTAGTGTAGAGGGAAATTTTAACTTATACAGCCATTCTTATACTGAAATGATTGCAATACTGTGGATTATTTCAATGAAAGATAATACTGTCAGAATCCTTTTCAAATCTGGAGCATTTATTGTTGATTTTCTCATTCACTTTCACTTTACATCAATAGATATGACAAGAATTCAATGACAAAATAATTTTGATTACTGTATTAAATGGTTTGATAGTTCAGTCCAAATTTGATTACCAGATTTCCCTAATGGAAATATATATAATAACACAATACTAAAAGTGTTTTGTACAACTGTCGTATGTGAATGTTTGTTTCAGAATATAGTAGAGAATCTGAATGAGCAGATTTCCCCGATCAAGGACTATGACAAACTACTGCAGGACATGGACATCAACAGGCTGAGGGCAGTTGTTTATAGAGATGTGGTAGGTGTCCAATTATCTGATTTGATAGTACATGTGGTAATATGTGAAGCACCATGACACTTCTAGCTTAAGTTTGATGAGACCTATTACAGATCCAGATCAGCCTGCACCTCCACACATTCTGATCAGGCTCTACACTGTACCATTCAGTTAGAGAACATTTATGCATCTAAAAACACTTCAAATCTTTTTAAACCCACAATTTGATAAGGAGCTACACTTACAGCAATATCAGTAAGCCTAGTTTCTCATGGTGTCACAAATAATGGGGCTATGGTCTATAAAATGTCAAATTGTTGTTCTCCCCTGCCGATGAAATCGGGAGGGAAATATTGTTTCCGTCCATCACACTGTCACACCGTCACGCTGTCCGTCCGAATTTCGTTTCCGCACTATTTCTCTGCAACCACTGGATGGATTTTAACGAAACTTTGTGGGAACCATCAGTACCAAGAGGAGATGCGCATATCGTCCTCTTGTACTGGTCAGACCATTTCACACAGAGTTATGGCCCTTTGATAACCTATGCATTATGCATATATAATATTATTCATTTCAGCGCTATTTCTCTGCAACTACTGAATGGAATTCAATGAAACTTTCTCGAAACCATCAATACCAAGAGGAGATGCGCATATTGTTGTCTTGTTCCGGTCAAACTGTTTAATACACAGTTATGGCCCTTTGATAACTTGTGCATTATGCATATAGAGCAATATTTGTTTCTGTGCTATTTCTTTGCGACTACCAGATGAATTTCAATTAAACTTTCAGGGAGCCATCAAGAGGAGATATGCATATTGTCGTCTTGTTCCAGTCAGACTGTTTAACACAGTTATTGCCCTTTGATAACTTATGCATTATGCATATACAGCAGTATTCGTTTCTGCGCTATTTCTCTGCAACTACTGGATGGATTTCAATGAATGTTTCTGGAAACCTTTAATACCAACAGGAGATGTGCATATTGTTGTCCTTTTCCAGTCAGACCATTATGGCCCTTTGATAAGTTATGCATTTTGCATTTAGAGCAGTATTCATTTCCTTGCTATTTCTCTGCAACTTCTGGATGGATTTCAATGAAATACTGCGCTATTTTTAGCTCACCTGTCACGTAGTGACAAGGTGAGCTTTTGTGATCGCAATTTGTCCGGCGTCCGTCCGGTGTCCATCAGTCCATAAACTTTTAATTTAAACGACATCTCCTCTTAAACCCCTGGGCCAAAGTTGATGAAACTTGCCACGGATGTTCCTTGCATGAAGCTCTTCCAAAGTTGTTCAAGGAAATCAATTCCATGCAGAACTCTGGTTGCCATGGCAACCTAAAGGAAAAACTTTAAAAATCTTCTTGTCTGAAACCACAAGGCCTAGAGCTTAGATATTTGGCATTAAGCACCCTCTAGTGGACCTTTACAAAGATTGTTCAAATTATTTTTCTGGGGTCAAAATTTGCCCCGCCCCGGGGGTCACTTCATTTTACATAGACTTATATAGGAAATCTTTAAAAATCTTCTTCTCACAAACCACAATGTGTACAGCTTAGATATTTGGTAAGTAGCATTGTCTAATGGATGTCTACTAAATTTGTTCAAATTATGTCCCCTGGGCCAAATCCGCCACGCCCTAGGGTTCTCTTGGTTTACATATAGTTATATAGGAAAAACATGAAAATCTTCTTTAAAACCACACGGCCTAGAGCCTTAATATTTGATATACAGCATCATCTAGTGGTCCTCCACCAAAATTGTTCAAACTATCCCCCTGGGGTCAAAAATGGCCCCGCCCCAGGGGTCACTTGTTTTACATAGACTTATATAGGGAAAACTTAAAAAAATCTTCTTCTCTAAAACCAAAAGGCCTAGAACCTTGGTATTTGGTATGTGTCATCATGTAGTGGTCCTCTACAAAATTTGTTCAAATTTTTCTCCTGGGGTCAAAAATGGCTTCGCCCCGAGGATCACTAGTTTTATTACATACAGTACAGCGCGGGTGTCTTTTACATTTTTCACTCATCGCCGCGTTTCACTGTCAGCGCGACATCCAATTTTTTTCGGGTGATCACGGGTGATCGTCGATCTTGCCACCGCGATCACCTGACAAGAAAATCACGGTGATTTGCCGCGATTTATCAGCGCGAATCGCGGTGAAGATTTACCGGTGATTTAAAGACATTCTTCCGAATTTATTTATTTAAAAAGAAATATGTTGTTCGTATTTTCGTATCAGAGAAAAGATTTGAAACTTGATCAATGCATAAATATATTGTCCATTATTTGAAACACTGGAGTTTTTCACACCTTCCGTGTTGACATAAACACCTTTGTACTTGCCCCGTAAATTGCTGCCTATTATGCTTCTAAGTGGAATGTTGTCACGGTCATTGCAGAAAGTGAACAACAGTTATTTAATTGGTTAATTATTTTACGACAAATTATAAGAATTCATTGACAAGTAGAGTATTTACGCCTCAGATCGGAATTCAATGTCATTTAAAATACGAGTATAATTGCGATTGAAACACACAGTAAACTGGACATAATAGATCATTATCGAGAGAGAAAAGTGAATAAAAATTGTGTCGTTCTTACCTTATCGTTTCCTTAGTTGTTATTTTGATGAAAGATAAATAATCTTTTTCTTAAGTACTCCGAACATGTTGAGAAAATAAATAACGGTGAAAATATAACAGCCAAGTACATAAGCTACATGTATAAAATCCATCTCATCAGTATTTTTCCCCAATTCCTTCCTAAAACATCTTCATTTATGAGCAATCAACACCTGTTTGAACACCAGTGTGATCAGCATTGTATATTTCATCATCACTTCTGTTTATTCACTTCAAAAAGAACGCCGACGAGTAATACTGATTTTCCGAGATCAAAGGTGCCGTGTTGGGTAAAAAAAATTATTGATCAATTGTCGGCATTTTTTATTCTTAACAGATTGACTCATTTGTCAACTCTCAACAAAAAAATAAAAATTGCTCGAAACAAATTAGAGTTGTACATTGAATAATCAAAACATGCCTTGTAAAATCAAAACATGCTGGAAATTAATAGCATATGCCTGTCACAAATGTTATTTAAATAAACAATGTTTGTGTTCACGACTTACTCATTACATTCAAAATGTTCATTCAACAGTTGATTGTCGTTGAGTAGTGTGTCATTTTTGTTTGGGAATCAACTAAGCTATTGATAATTGTTGTTTTTTATATGGATTAATTAACTCCAAGCTTCTTACGTTGACAGGTAAGCACTTTCAAAAAAGTTATTGATTAATTCATGTAAGTTTGCAAAAATCGGGCGTCTGTGATAAAATCAAGCTCTGTTATATTAAAAAGTTATTACATTTATTAAGAAACTCGATATTTTCACAGAAGATACGCAAACAAAGAAAATAGTTTTCTTGTTTAATGCTGACGAATAGGCACGTCCAATTACGCGACTAAAATTTTTACATTATTTTGATACAATGTTACGTTCAAATTGGTTAAAGAAAGAATGTTTTACATTTAAAAAATACATTTTAATACACTCCTTTTTCGAAAGATTTTTCACTGCGATCCCCTGTGATCGACCCTGCGATCGACCCTGAAGCTAAACTGCTGACGATGAACACGAGAAGAGCGAGAATACTGCAGAATTATCGCCACGAATCACGGCAAATCACCCGAAAATCGCCGCGTCGGAAGGACATATTCGTGGTGAATTTCCACCCGGACTGATTTATTAACGCGGTGGACGGGTGAAAAATGTAAAAGACACCCGAGCTGTACTGTAGTGTTATATAGTAAATCTTTAAAAATCTTCTTCTCTGAAACCGTAAGACCTAGAGCTTAGATATTTGGTATAGAGCATCATCTAGTTACATTTTCTCCACAATAGCAGCTTAATTTTTTTAATTTTTTGACTTGATTTTACCAAGCTTGCACACAACTCTTGCAACCATTGAGCAGTTGTTGACAGGTGAGCGACCCAGGGCCCTATGGACATTCTTGTTTTACTACTATGTTCTTCATTTCAACAACTTGAAGACTTTATGTCTCATTCTTATATTCTGGTGAGCTGCCCAACCCTTTTCACCATCTGAAGTTTTTTTTCACTGTTTTTGCCATGATAAATATCTAAAAAAAGCCCTATATCTTCAGCTGTTGTGTTAGTAATAACCAGTACTCAGCGGGGGATATAAATTCAACGAATTTGCTTGTCTCATATTGCACTTAACCATTTTGATGGTAGCAGTCTATGAACCCCTTCTTTACATGGATATTGCTTTTATCCTGTGTGAAACCAGTGATCCAGATCAGCCTGCACTAGTAACTCTATGGTATTTATGATAAGGAAGCAAACATTCTAGATCCTGATCAGTCTGCAAAGATATGGAGGCTGATTTGGATCTACAGTGGATACCCATTGGATGTTAGCCATACTCAGTTGAGTAGAGGCATAAAGGTAACAAGAAGAGAATATGTCATCAAAAAATTGCTGGTTTGTGGACAATACATTTTTCATCTTAAGCATTATGCTTTACATTTGTTTACAGAAATGAATCAAGATTTAAATTATGGTTGGTGAATATATTGAAATAACAATCATCATTATTTGTTTCCTTTATTTGTGCACAGTCATTTAGAAATAGCAGTCAAAAACCCATCCGGGCAAACTTGAAATACCATTTAGCTTCTATCACTGCAGACTTCACAGTTAAAACTTGACATAACGTGTCATGGTCCCAGATCATGAAACCAGAGTTGGAATACCAGTCTTTGGTAGATAGTTGAAATTGAGACCAGTTTTAAAACTGGCTAGTCACATGCCTGAATGTGAGCTTAGGACTCCTGTGAAAGGTTATTTCCCTCGAATTTCATTTTTGAAATCGATGAAGAGTTTTCTAATCAACATATGCAATTTTCTTTCAGCTGTTCAGGCTCTTCCTCTAATGAATTACTGATTTCTAAAAGCTTTGAATTTTGTACCAATTTAATGGTTACTTGACTAGAATATATCGAAGTCTGAGTATTTATTGTACTATTGATATATTATTATAGACCCCATAATTTTATTTCAGGAGGAGACGAAACAAGCACAGTTTCTTGCCTTAGCGATTGTGTATTTTACATCAGTATTGATGGTGTCCAAATACCGTGATATACTGGAGCCTCCAAGTCCAGCCCAGACCCCTAGTCAGTCTTCTAGACGCAACTCCAACCCACCGTCAGGTAAAGATAATTTGTTGTGATATATAACTTTACACATAGAATCTTATTTATTGATATTAGTAACAAAGTTGACATGCAAGCCGTGGTCAGACTCACATGAAACTCCTTCCTAGTTTTCAGGTATTCTTTGAAATTTTTAATCCCTTTATTTTACAAGGTAACATACATTTAGCCATGACATATTTTGTTACATGATGCCTGGATGTTTCTATTGGCTGCTAATTCTTGGTTGTACTACCCTTTACTCAATATAAACATGTTTTTATGTGTGTGCTACCAGTGTAGATCCAGATAAGCTGGCTCATCTGTGCCATCTGATCTGGATCGGCACTGGTGGCATTTTGTTATATACAGTACACGCAGCGCGGATTTATTTTTTTCCGCTCTTCCCCGCGATTTTTTTCATCGCGGACTGAGTAATTTTCGTACCCCGCAATACGCGGACTTCCACTCGTCATCGTGATCGTGTAAACTCATCACGGTGATAAGCGGATGCCTCTAGGCAATCATTTACCGCCGCGATGTCGCGGAGGATCCGCCGAGGTAAATCGCGCGAACGTGGTTGCATTTTTACGAACGACAAAGTAAAACAATTATTATTTACCGAACGCTAACATATTCCTTCATTTAAAATATATCCTAATCTTTAATTTATTGCTTTTATCAGATTTCAGTAATTATTGCATCACACAAGCTAAAAATGACATGCGCACAATACCAGGTAGATCGAATGTTTTTATAGTAAAGCCGAAATAAACACGGATGGTTGTTTCGAGCCGACGTCGTCTTTTGAAGTCAAACGTTTTAGATCAAACGTTTTTATAGCAAAGCCGAAATAAACACGGATGGATGTTTCGAGCCGACGACGTCTTTTGAAGTCGCGTTTGATGTTCGGCGGTATCGATTTTTTTGCCTCCATACCAAATACTCAGCATGGTCATGTTTTTTGTAAGGGATACATGTGGTTTTTATAAGTTAACGGCTGTTTTCAAATTATGCGGTTTATATATGTAATAATTAAAGATAAATGGAATAAAATGCGGATTTCATAAGAACCGACACAACCATCAAGGTAATTATTTTAACTTATTTAAATCATGCAAAATGGCTTTTACCAGTGTTTTACGTTTAATGGAAAAAGTGGGGTCCACAAATCGATTGCGTTTTATTTAATTACATGTTATATCAGATTGAGTACTTCAAGAAAAACGTGTATCGGTAAAATCACAGCGACCGTAATGTGTGAAAAACACTGAAAGCCAGATGACATGTTTAAGATTCCCTTGGTAAAATCAGTGTCACCCTTAATTGGCAGCTTGGTCTCACCTGTCAAAGAGGGTATGTCACTTGACTAAGGTGTGAAAACTGAAAGCATGATGCAATGTTTGAGATTCTTATGGAATGTTTGACAAGATATGGAGATGACACAGTCCACTCAAAGTTTATTTAAAACTCGCACATTTTGGTCAGAAGTCATTCCCGCGTACACATGTAATTTCATGTAAATAAGAAATTTAAATAAATCGGTGCATGAATGTGTGTCCGCGTTGGTTCGCAGAACGTCACCGGGAATCCCCGGCGATGTCGCGCTGATAAATTTTTATTACCCCCTGCAAAGCTGTGTCCGCGCCGATACGCTGACAAAATGATAATCCTGGTGGAATCTCGATGACCTCCAAGAGCTTGGCCACGGTGATTTTCCCCCCCAAACGAAATACCGTCTGCGGTGGTAGCGCGGAATCTGTTGAATCCGCGCTGCGTGTACTGTATAACCTAATAAATCAAAAACAGTGTAGATCCTTATCAGATGGCATAGATGTGTTGCCTGATTGCACAGTTTGACCATGTGATAAAGGTGTATCTGTAAGTAAAGGGCTATACATGTGTTTGAGTGTTTACAAGCATGGCATCATTTCTTAACAAGCCCAGATTCACCATGATGTGTTTTATGTGAAATTACCACTCCTGTGTGAGTGAATCTTCCAGAATAGAATTAATATCATTCTTGACCTTTAACTCCATGGATACAACTTACAGCCCTTATACTACCAGTGTAGATCTAGATCTGCCTGCACATTCATGCAGTCTAATCTGGGCCAAAAGATAAAAAGCTGAGAGTAGAGATCCAGAAAGAACTCTACAGATCTGAATCTACACTGATTGCAGGTTACCATGAGAATAGGGTTAGTCTATTCTGTATATATCACAACAAAGGAATATATAACAGAAATTGACGAAGACTGAAGTCTGATTAGCAACCATGAATGTTTATGCCTACTTAAAGCAAGTTTAGAGTTATTTACTGTTACACATTGTTAGTATTGGGGTCTTGATTTAAGAATTGTGTTTAGTATGAATAATGATTTTTTTTGTTCCTTAAAAGGGACTAGATACAGGTGCCACTATCTCTCAGACTTTATTGAAAATTGTACTTTTTATTAGGACTTTATGTTTCCCTCTATGGGAGATATCAACATTCCCCCCCCCAACCCCACCCCCAAATAAAAACGTTGAACTCTTTGAAACTTGCTAACAAAAGCCATGCCAAAGCTCTAGTCAATCATTATGTCAGAAATATTTGGATGAAAGCAGTTGACTGAACATGCAGAAAACTACATGCATGTTTTAAAGCCTGTTGCTTCTCTTACATTTGCAGATCTTAATGTCATGTTGTTTACTTCAGGTTACTTCTGTTGTATGTGCATTTTGCAAGACATGGTCTCTAATGCTGCTGTAGAATCATTTTCAATGCCAAGCAGAGCCTTTATCTAATGAATATGTTGGGCAAAACTTAATGTGCATGTCCTGACTTCTCTGAGCAAATCACATTTGAAAATTAAATTTGAATGACATACTTTAAGCTAAATTTAATAAATTAAATTAAGGTCATTTAATGAGTAACCATTTCTGATAAACCATGAAAAAAAAAGATTGACCATCAAGGAAAGAACATTAAATCTGCAAACTTTTATTTTATTTCTTCTTTGTCATTTGGTAAATAGCTGCAAAATACTGGCACAATCTCCGTCCAACCATGTCTTTACTGGTAGATGGCACGACCATAGAAAATATCAGACAACCCGATAGTAATGGGATGAACACTAGAAGTAATGATAAATCAAATGAAGACAGAAAGCAAGCCAACAACATATCGAAATCTTCTTTGCCACTTGTGGAAACTGTGGTGAAAGAAGGGGAATGTGAAACTGATATTGAAAAAGACAGTACAGATAGATCCATATCACCTGCACCTAGTCATCTAGGAAGTGAACTAAGTAAGGTGTCTCATAAAGATGAACAGAATGAAACTTCTTTCGAGGAGAGTGATCGCATGTCAGAAACTGGAAGTTTGTCATCTGAAATGAGTTATCAAGGCAGTGAACTTTGTACATGTTCACCAAAACAAGCACAAAATGTACCTTCATCTAAACAGAGCGATCAGTCAAGCATTTCTTCTCAAGAACAAAATGTACAGAATGAACATGTTTCAGATTCATTGGAGCCTGTGCAAGATTCATCTACACTGGACAACAGCGATCAAGGGAAGGAACAAATTAAGGATTCATTAACGAGTGCAACAAATAATTCTTTAGTAGATGAGGGTGATCAGGGATACGAATTGGGCGAGGATTCAGTAACAACTTCACCAAATGATGAAAGTAATTCAGAGGGTAAACTTGGCAATGACTCAATCAAGACATCACTGAATGGTGAAAGTGATCAAGGGAGTGAACTGGGAAAGGATTCAGTCAAAACAGAACACAATGAGAGTGATCAAGGGAGTGAACTGGGTAAGGATTCTGTCATGACAGAACCAAATGAGAGTGATCAAGGGAGCGAACTGGGTAAGCATTCAATCAAGACATCTCTAAGTGATGAACATGATCAAGGGAGTATACTGGTTAAGGATTTAGTTAAGCTAACACCAATTGAGAGTGATCAAGGGGGCGAACTGTGTAAGGATTCAATCGAGACAGAACCAAATGAGAGTCATCAAGGAAGCAAACTAAGCAATGATAAGATAGAGAGTTCACCAAATGCTCTTTCACAAGAGAAGAGTGATCGAGAGAGTGTAATCTCACAAATGACATCTGGTTTGGAAGGGCAAACAACAGAAAGCCAGTCAGAAGGTTTATAAATATTGTTGCTGTGGTTTTATTTATTTTGTAGTGGCATATCCATAGCAATTCTAGGGATTTCATGTTGTCTAAAGAAATCCAGTAAAGGTTAACTTTGTTGATAGATAATGTCTGGGGTTCAAATTTTTATCTTACACTGGACAGATTATACGTGAGGATGATATAAAAAATTTGAACAAGGTTGTTGGTTTAACCCAGATATCCCCAAATATTTGAAATACTGACAAGGGGTTATATGGTCATAGTCTACCACAAAGATTTGAAAAAGCTACATATGTCTTGAGCAGTTATAACGATAACATGTCATACCTATTGTTTCGAAGAAATCCATCAATATTTACCATACTTGTGTACATGTATTTTCCCCAATTATGACATTTGTTTTTCAAGTTCATTCATTGCTTTACTCCACATATTCCATATAATAGAATTATATGTCTATTAGTTGTGCTTGTGAAGTTATTGTGTTAATACATGTATTATTAGTGCATGAAAAGTAGTTTTAGCTTGACTATTCTAAGAATAGGTGAAGCTAATTGACTCATTCTTCTGTTGGCTTCAGAGTCACTCTTCAGGTGACCTCATTATATCTGAGCAATTACTAACTTACAGCTTTCATACTTGGTATGCATGTGCACATTTGTGTCCTAAGCTGGTATGTTGTACACATGTGCACCATCATATCCTGAGTTGGTCTGCAAAAAAAAATAACTTACTCAAATTTTCATGTTGCCTTTTAGAAAAAATGCTACCTGTATACACAGGGATTGCTATTTCTGTTCATCCCTCAGTCTGTCTGTCATCAAAAATTAACTTTGGCTATAAATAAACCTTTTTTTAAATATTTCTTCATCAAACTTTATAAATATACCATTTCTTAACATTTCTTCATCAAACTCTAAAATTATTTAGCTTTATACAACAGGGTTGTGATAAAGCCAAAATCTTAAGATCAAGGCCACATTTGATGAGTTATGCCCCTTTTTGTAGATTTTGTTGCATTTTTTTACTCTGACAAAGTACATGAGGGTGACACAACTGTTAGGCAATGAATATTGAATATTATTCTTTAGAAAATATTTGAACTTGAGAAAGATATATGATAAATAAAGAAAAGGTAAACATATCACATAAGCTGATTGTGTGTTTGAAAGGATTATATATACTAACAGGAAAAGAAACACCAATTTTTAGGTTTCAAGGAAGTATTTTATACAAAGTTCTCCAAATTTTGTTTTATTCATCGTAAAAGAGTAATAATCCAACACCACAGATTTGCAGTAAAATTTACTGTTAAACAAAAACACCCCACTCCTCTCATTTAATATTTTGACAGGGCTATTATCCCTTGAGTGACTAGTGTAGATCACGGCACATCTTTGCAAGCTGATCTGGATCAACACTGGTAACTAATGGGAAAAATAAAGCCATATCCGTGAGGTAAACAGTTAAGTAAAACTGATATTTCTTAAAAATTCCACTCCTCCCAAACAATATTTTTATGTGGCTCCATTCATTACTAGTTGGTGGTGGCCTGAAAATATCAAAATTATTCAACTGGCAGTGGTGTAAGGGGAAATTAATTGTTTTGATATGTAATTCTTGATTGGTTGCACTGGGTGATTAGGCCAAAACAAAAAAAATTCTGTGTTTAGGGGAACGGCCTGAAAAAAGTTAGGTAGGGTAGGTACCAAGTTTTTTTTTTTTTTTTTTTTAGAAATCGCGAATGTATGTTGCGGTTGAAAGGTTGCTGCTATTATACACCATTTCTAATGCTTCAGTTCATGTACCACTGTGCTTCAGTTCATGTACCACTGTGCTCATCTGTTTTTCTCAATATGTCCTAATAGAAAGGAATTTAAATCAAGGTCACATATGGATGTACTATTATGTTATTATGGAGCAGCTGGCAACTGACAATCAAGACTAGATCAATATGTGTGTACTATTATAACATTTTCAATAAATGTTATCATAAAATTTAAATTTCAGGTTGCTGTTGATGATAGGATCCATTCAGAATGCCATTGCATGAAGACCTTAGTATTGCACAGATATACAAATATTGACAGCTCCTTTCAGGACACAAATTGGGGAAATGCTTAATAAAACATGTTAATACTTTTGATTAATAGCAAAACAGACAAAATGCGATAAGTTCATATAGTGTTTAATATGGAACCCTTTAGATGCCGACAATAAATTTACAGTACGAATGTAATACCTGTCTGTTGTTTCAAACAATATTTACACATTCTGACAATTTATCTTTACATCAAATTCTTTAACTTTAATCTTAGTATTCTAATGTCCAGAATTAAATAGCACTTTTAATTCTGACAGTAAAAATTGTGCAGAAAAAATAGATATTAAATCGAAGTTAGGGCTTAGTTATTTTTTGGTTCAATATATTCTAACAGCCATTTACTGTTTGCCAAATGGTCTCATACAGTAAACACTAACAGGGAAACCTTTGACTCTACAGTCATTGCACAAAGGGTAGACAGTCTTGAATTTAATCTTTAGTTCCATGTCAGTGTCAGCCCTGGCAATGCCACAATAGAAACATCTATCAATCTGGGTAATGTCCGAATGGTGATGTATAGCACTGTAGTATGATGTCTCCATAGGGATGCTGCAATCTATGGTCATCCTTGAAAACTATTTACCATGAAGAACGTTGTCAGGTCATACAAATCATCCTCATCATCAAGCTTCGTCCATGGCCCATCTGAAAATATTTTTTTTTAATTGTGAAAAGACACATGGTTTAATGAGTATACGGTCGAAAGGACATTTTGTCAAAGTCACTATTCTGAAAATGACCAATTATAAAAAGTAGCCAAATCACCATTTTGCCAAAAGAAATATACCAGTTTGTCATATTGCTGAAAAAGATTTTATGAAAATGAAATACAGCGAACTGTCGCATCAAATTAAAAAAAACAAACAATATTGATCATTTGCAAATACCATTGAATTCTTATAAGTTTAACATGTTCAAGAAAACCATATCATAAAATAAACAGATCATCTATCAATTTATACCTTACTACAATGACCTTTCAAGCAAATGCCTTTTTTGCCAAGTATTTTCGACCTAAACAGGATAGTGCCCAACTGTCTTTGGACAGTGAAATTTTTGGTTGACCAATTTTTTCACAAAAACAAGTTTACATCCATACAACCTTAAATTTACATTTAAATATTTAGAATATAAAATTCTAACTGACAAAAAAAATCTAGACACATTGCTGTCCGGTTGAAATGTCATTTACCCCACCCACCTGCTTTTGATGATAACGAGATCTCCATCATCCTTTCTGATGGCATCGCATGGTGAATTCTAGTTTATTAAAACATTTGTCGCCGTCTATCACTTAAACATCCTAACCTCTCCCCACGTTGACACTTCTTTCGAAAAATCTGCAGAATTACCGCTGCCATTGCATATCGTACTGTAAATTTATTGTCGGCATATAAAGGGTTCCATATTACAACTATTTGATTCATGTGGACCAGACGCTCATTATTCTAGTATTATGTAAAGCGCCTGATCGATACAGATTGATAATCTTGCGTTAGTTTTCTCCCTTTGACTAAAATGTTTACTTCTTGGTATTCGCGGAAGGTTATGAATAAAAATCGCTTAATTTGAAAAAATTCTAGGGTCGGCAGCTTTACTTAGGTAGGGTCGGGTTCCCCGAAACACAGATATTCTTTTTTTAGGCCTTATCACCCACTTCATTTCAGTTTCATCAGAAATACAATCTACAATCACACTTTGATTTGTTCTTTTACATTGTTTTTTAGTTGTTTTTTTGTGTGTGGATAAAAAGAGACTTTTAACACATTAGAAAATCTCAGACTGTATTGCATATCAATATCTTAAAAATATGTTTTCAGGAAGGAACCAGTCTGAAGAAGAAGAAGAAGAGGAATCAGAAGACCAGTCTGGTACTGGAGACAGTCAGGTTCAGGATGATGGTGAGAGCAGTGTCGATGAAAGTCAGGTGAAAGTTAGAATACCAGTGGATGTACATGTAAACATGGACACTTCTTTAGGTAAGCTTTTACTCTGCAAGCATTATTTAAGCAGGTTTAATTGTTACACTTAAATCAAGCAACACAAATTTCTGCAAATTTTTGTGTGCTGATAAAAAGTCATTCGGGTTGTTTGTGTGAAAAGTTTAATAATACTACAATATTCACCATTTACTCCATATAATGGGTTTTATTGCAAGGGTCACCAGTGTAGATCCAGAGCTGGCTTATCTGAATCGACACTGTTTTCTCCTTGGTTAGAAATAACCTTATGAATCTTAACTATTTGCCGTGTGATAACAGCCATATGTCATTGAGTTGAGGGTTAATGTACAAAATAATAATTTTCACATGAACCCAACAACAACAACTGTATATGGATAGGTGGATATATCCCTTTTCAGGTTACTACTGTTTATTAAAGTGTGCTTGAACACATTGACAGTAGTGACACTGTCAGAAGTTGTCCAATTGGTTATTGGAACTTTGATTGAATAAGTACAAGCTTTTGTATGTAACAACAATAGGACTAATGTTTTGTTAATTATTAGATTGGTTCTTCACTGAAGCAGCTTCTTCCAAGAATACAGTAAATCATCTATTCCTTAATGTGCTTAACAAGTTTCCACTCCAATGTAGACCCAGATGATTCTGTGCATACTGTGTAGTCATGGAGTACACTGTTGGCTATACAGTCATTAAATTCTTGTAAAATATGCTTACTTTGAATGGACCTTGCTTTGTTAACTGTAGCAAGTTTATTTCCAAACATGATCATCGATGAGTCTGATAACTAACAACTCCAGAGTCAAACAGGTCTATATAATGAAAAGTTTTGCTCTGATGAAGCTATTATGTTTGGAAATCAGCCTCTCCACAAACAGAACTGCTGAACAGCTTACAGTAAATGTCTTACATTCTTGCTCTAGATTTGTTTGTAAAGATTTCATTGCCGCATTAAAAGACTATATAGGCCTCACAAACTAGGCTTTGCCTAGAAGGCAGTGGTACATGTCTTAAACATTTGATCTA
Source organism: Corbicula japonica (assembly GCA_038501625.1). Taxonomy (NCBI): domain Eukaryota; kingdom Metazoa; phylum Mollusca; class Bivalvia; order Venerida; family Cyrenidae; genus Corbicula; species Corbicula japonica. The sequence continues at coordinate 377,172 of JAZAYU010000346.1, read as the reverse complement.
AGTAACTGAAACATTGAACTATTGCTATGGTATTATTTCCATTTCAATTCTTATTGCAGAATCTGGCGCCACAACTGAAGATTCTATATCGGCCTCACCATCTCGACCTGCCACAGAGGGTGGTGAAGAGAGTGGCAAGAAAACCAAGGACTCAGGAGATGGGGAGGAACAGCAACAGGAAGAAGATGATGATGAGGAGGAAGACGAGGGGGAGGAGGAGGAGGAAGGGGTGGAAAGTCAAGAAGGTAAAAATGGTGTGAATTTTTGCTAAAGCAAACACCACTAGGATGAAAAATAAGTTATTATTTTTCTATATGTTTGTCTGGAGAGGTTATTTTTGAACAACCTAACTATATCGTCCAACTAAAAACAAACAAATTTTCATTGAATCAATGAAAATCCTTATAAAAATATATTCATATATTATTAAATTAAACTCTTTTTAAATGACTTTTAACAACTTAAACAACAAGTCTGCCCATCTCTGATTTCTGATCTGGATCTGCACTGTTCTCTTCTTTGTTGGAAATAACCTATTGAATATAGAACCAACAGTATGGATCCTGATTAGAAATTATGAAAAGGGAACTTTGAAAGCAACCGAACACGACAAATGTGAAAATATTGCAGGCTCAGTTTGATTAAGCCTGTTCATGGGCAGTAATGGAAATGCATATTACTGCCCACGCCGCCTAGCACCGGGTTGAGCGCAACTTAATATTTACATTAATAAACAGTATAATTTTGATCCATCCCAAAACGATGGTATGCATATGGCAGTGAACATGGAACCTTCAATGCTTTGTTTTCAGATTAATATCATTTCATGTTCAGCGACTTATGGTCGCCAGATAAAAGAATGGGTTTGCTCTAAACGAGAAAACAATTGGGGAAACTAAACAAAAATAGAATTCTGACAGGGGATCTGAGAATATAAATCCTGCATATCGCAGACAACACCAAAGGCAAAATTTACAAAGCAGGAAGTATATCCTTGGGGTGATTGAACAATATCTGAATCTATATTGGCTGGGATATTGAAACCACCCATCTATATAAACTGGCCGAAATATTTAAACAAAAGCAATTTTAGAAGTACAACTGACATAGTACATAAGTATTGTGCTCAACAGCCTTCTAAGGACGTAACTGTTCACAGCTCTGATTGAATGTACAGGGAGACTTTTTACAGCAGCCACACGGCATAAACAACGCTACTGTAATATTGAAATTATGAAAAGGGAACTTTGAAAGCCACCGAACACAACAAATGCAGGCTCAGAATGCACAGATGTGCCTGGTGATAGAGATCAAGAATGATTGCCTGAGAAAAGAATTAAGTTATTGAAAATGTATGTTAAGTGGCTGACTTTCCTGTATAAAAGTTTTCAAAACAATTTAGATATAACTACATGTATGTTGGTTCAAGCAAAAGTGAGATTCTGTGGGGTGCTGATGCAAAACAGAAATTATTTAAGTTTCTTTTATTTATTATTAGTGTTGTTGCTTTTTTCAGGTGAGGAAACACAAGGTAAAGATGAGAATGAAAAGAAAGAAGAAACAGAAGCTGAGACTACTGTAGATGATGAAAAAACAGAATCAAAAGAAGAAGACCAAACTGATGCTGCTAAAAGCAAGGAAGAAAATGCTGGTGGTGATACAGGAAGCATAGACAGTAAGGAAGATAAAGAAGTGAACAATGCTGAGCATGAAGAATCTGAAGAAAGAAAAGATGAGAGTGCAAGCAAAAGAGAAGATAATGAAGAAGAAGATGATGATCAAACAATTGATGACTTAGAACAACAAGCAGCAGGAGATGCTGCTCATGCCGATAAAATGAATGTTGAAGCTGAAGATAACAAGAAAGAAAATGCTCATGGAAAACCTGATGGAACAGTCGAAGGTGGTGAAACTGCTATAGAAAATGGAAACAAATCCTCAGTTGACAGTACTGCAGGAGCAGTAGATGGCACCGAACAGATTTTAACCGTTCCTGTGCCAACAAAAGATGAAGAACAGCCACAGATGCCGATTTCTTCTATATCAGGTGGTACAAGAAAACCAAGTGAAAGTGGAGAAGGATATAATAAAAAACCAGAAAAACTAGAACTGAAAAGTACCCCAATCCCTGCACCTGTGAATATTTCCATGCTTGATTCTGGAAATTTGACAGAAAGACTAGAAAAGGCTCTGGGTTCAGTAGCCCCATTGTTGAGGGAGATTTTCGTAGACTTTGCTCCATACCTGTCAAAAACTCTAATAGGATCACACGGTCAGGAGCTGCTCATAGGAGGTAAATATATCACTTTATTAGCTAACTACCTGTTATTATTTCTCAAGAAAAGAGATAACTGTTAAGCACTTAAGCATATTTGTGGGCCTGAAATTTCCTGGTTTACTGTTAAATGAAAATTATCAGGGGTTTCATATTTCATGGTTTTGAATTGTCTTTAATATCTTTATGTTCAGTTATATATTTTGTGGCAGTTTCGAATTTCTGGATCCATCTGCCCACAAAATCCACAAAAATTAGTGATAGAATTTTTGCCAGGGGATATAGGAATAGTATTGAAATTGTTATTAAAATCTTCACTTTTCCTTCTTTTATTTACTTAGAATTAAATGTGCATTGCTTTTCAGTGTCATATTGATTCTGTAAGAATAAAAGCAATATTAGTTGAAAATCCTTATGACAGCATTTAATCATTGCACAGCCCTGATAAATATTTCATCTATAAGAGCATGTATCCCCACCCTTCCTACAAGTTCCGTTCACTCATGACATGATCTCCCTCAGCTACAGTGTGCATTTAGTAATGGTCCAGTCACTATGACATGGCTCTTATTCACTTCTGTTTAATTTAATTTAAACTAATTTATTTTACATCTATTGTGAAATTTATTCCAACTTATATTAATCATGTTCACTGACTGCTTACTGGGTTGCAAACCAGTACTCGTGTGAAATGTCGATTGTGGAAACTTCAGACGAATCTCTTCGCAGGTGGGATTCGAACCCGCAGTCTCCAGATCTGGAGTCTGACACTCTACTCCTAGACCACTGTGGTGTTCTTCCATTCACTTCTGTTCACTTTTTTCCATCAGGTTTGGTAACACTGAAGCAGAGTACATCTGTGGTTGAGCTGGTTATGTTACTGTGTTCACAAGAATGGCAGAACTCTCTACAGAAACACGCTGGGCTGGCATTCATTGAGCTAGTCAATGAAGGGAGGTAAGTCAGTTTTAGTTTCAGCTTGACTAACAATAATTTCATTGCCATCTGATCAGAATCTGCACTGTTAGCTCTTTGATTTATAGTGTTATATCTGACCAAAAAGCAAACAATGCTTATCCAGATCAGACAGCTTGAATTTGCTTGTTGATCTGGATATCACTGTTCTCACATGTAATAAAATCCTTCAACAGATCTAGTCCACATTGTTATTTCTCTGTATTTAGAGATTAGTACACATGATTTAACAAGTTTTTTCTGGAACAAGGTCTTTGAATTTTACCACATTTGTCCATGCCACCTTTAATGGCAGTAGAGTCAAATTTAGATTCACCATACATGCTAAATTCTGTCTCAGCTAGTGAGAGAGAAGAAGTTTCTTGTATTCCGATAGAGGGCTTCTAGTTCAGCATTACATAGAACGATCATGTTTTGCCTTTTGTGGTTTTTCAGGTTGTTGGCTCATGCCACCAGGGACCACATTGTAAGAGTAGCTAATGAGGCAGACTTCATACTGAACAGGATGAGGGCTGAGGATGTGCAGAGACATGCTGAGTTTGAGGTAAGCTTTGATTGTATTTGTGAAGCATCCTAGTGAAATACTAACTTTTCTGTAAATTAATATATTTAAATCAGTATTACACCATAAAGATATTCCACAGATATTTAGCATTTGAATGAAGATATTTGCACAGAAAATTACAGACTTTGATCGAATCAATTATTGTACAAGTGGTTATTTCTGCGGTGACTTTATTTCTGCTATTTCTGGGATTAAATAAATGACCGCAAGTTTAAAATCCGCAGAATATTTATCCCTTAGTTAAATTTATATCATTCACGGTGTGCATTTTACATTTTGTATGTGTTTATTATACCCCCACAAACGAACTTCGTTTGTGGGGGTATATAGGAGTGAGCTTGTTGGTCGGTCTGTCGGTTGGTTGGTCGGATTATTCGTTTCCGGATGATAACTCATGAAAGGCTTGACAGAATTAAATAATTTTTGGTACACAGGTATATCGTCATAAGATACAGGTCAAGTTTGATTTTGGGGCTGGTGGGATCAGTGTCAAGGTCACTGTTACTAAAAGTAGAAAAATGCTTTCCAGACAATAACTCCTGAAAGGTATCAACTATTTTTAAAAATTTTGGTACACAGGTGTAACATCACAAGATACAGGTCAAGTTTGAATTTGGGGCTGGTGGGGTCAATGTCAAGGTCAGTATTACTAAAAATAGAAAAATGGTTTCCGGATGATAACTCATGAAACACTTCACATATTAATTTTTTTTTTTGGTAAATAGATGTAACATCAGAAGATACAGGTCGAGTTGGACTTTTGGGCCTGTGGGGTCAATGTCAAGGTCACTGTTACTTAAAATAGAAAAATTGTTTCTGGACGATAACTCATGTAATACTTTATAGATTTAATTAATTTTTGGGACACAGATGTAACATAACAAGATACAGGTTAGGTTTGACTTTGGGGCCTGTGGGTTCAAGGTCAAGGTCACTGTTATTTTAACTTCAGAACTTCATTTCCACTCAGTAACTATAGCTTAGAATGAGATTCTTAAATGAAATTTGGTGTATTGGTGGTTATTGTGAAGATGACTTTTGGGATTCAAAGTAAGGCCTGTGGGGTCAAGGTCACTGTTACTAAAAATAGAAAAAAAACTATATATGCTCAATAACTTTGGTTTGGAATGAGATATTGTGATGAAAATTGCTATATAGGTAGTGTCTGTGAAGACGAAACTTGGTATTGAAATTGGGCCTGATGGGGTCAAGGTCACTGTTCACTGTTACTAGAAATAGAAAAATGGTTTCTGGATGATTTCTAATAAAAAGGCTTCACATATTTTAACTTTTTTTGGGACTCATTGATTCTAAGAATTCCCAGTTCAAGTATCAAGCACACATGTGGGGGTATTTAATCACTTTCAGTGATAATTCTAGTTTTTCACTATCTTAGTAATTTTTTTAAACAGCCCATCTAGTCACACATGGGATAAAAGCCATATCCATGTGTACAGGGTTTATCTAAAGGGGTTAAATTTTCATGGAATTAGAATAAGATAATTTTAGGTGGGTTGGAAATTACATAAAGTTGACTTTCTGTTCATTCCTAGTGAATGCTTGTAAAAACATGCTGTTTATTTCAGTCCCTATGTGCTCAGATGATGCTAGACAGAAGGGAGGAGGAAAAGTTGTGTGACCATCTGATCACGTCAGCAAAGAGACGAGATTACTTTGTGGCATTGAAACTACGAGATAAAGTTCTGAATATTCTTAGCAACAAGCATGGGGCTTGGGGAGATGCAGATATAAGGTACCCATCAAATTCTGTGGATTTTAAGATGTTCTTTATTTTTGTTTAGAGAGATCTTGATTATATCAACTGCATCAGTCATTATATTTCATTATTTAAGAAAAAAAATTTTGATAACATAAGAATGCTAAAACTAATGATACTGTTTCTGTGGTCTTCGGGTGAAAGGACATGAACAATACGATAACGGTGACAGCTTCCAGAAAAAAAATTATAATTTTTTTCTACCTCTGAATTAAATGAGAAGTTTTGGTATAGTGCTTTTTATAAAATCAAACATGATTTTTTTTGTGTAAATAGCATCATTGTGTTGTCAGATATTTCTAGCAAAAACTTCTAAAGTTTATTTTAATGTGAATTATGCAAACAGTGTAGATCCAGATCAGCCTGCACATCTATGCCATCTGATCAGTATCTACACAGTTCATTTTCAATTTGTGATGTTAATTCTGACCAAGATGCAAATGGCACACATGCATAAAAATGTGTATATATAAAGGTTTATTGTTTATTCCGTAGAGCGGATGAGTTCTGGAAGTTAGACGTTTGGGAAGATGATAGTCGCAGAAGACGTCGGTTCATCAAGAATCCGATTGGTTCCACACACCCAGAGGCTGCTCTGAAGGCTGCACTAGAACATGGTAACTTCTGCTTACAAGTGGTTTATTTGTTGTCAGTGGCTTGTTAAGGTTGTGTGGAATGTGATACATATAGATCTTTCATTCTGAGTTGTATCATTTTGTGTATTTCAACCATTTAAAAATGTAATACAGAAAAATGTAATACAGAAATATGCTAGTTGTAAAAAGTATAGCTCTTTGTTTGAAATTGACAAAATTTGAAGTTTTTGGACAATAACCCTTTACTCCATTGGATATGGTTGTTTTCCAAAGTCAAATAATGTCGATCCTGATCAACTGACACATATGTGCCATCTGATCAGGATCTACAATGTTTGCTATTTTATTTATTAGTTGTTTTTTTTACAAGAAAGCTAACTGTGCAGATCCTGATCAGAAAGCAGGGATGTGCCAGCTGATTTTGATCAACACTGGTAACACAAGACTTAGTGTTGAAGCATGTATATATGGAATAAAGGGTTAATTGTCAGTGTCAGATCACATAACAGGGGCGTAGGAAAGTTTTAATATTGGGGCGGTGGAAATTTTGTACAATAATTTAATTAGTTTTGTTTAAATGATCAAACTAGAGATAAAAACTAGAGTTGCACGTATAAAATGGTTTCATGGTTACTAAGTTTGTTTATTTTAAAACAATATTCAGGGATATCATTAGCTTTTGAAAACCAGGGGCCATCTGTTTTTTGTGAACTTTACTACTTATAAACTTTATTTTAACTTATTTCCATGGTTCAGACAAGCATTTATTTTATATTTAAAATGCAAAAGACACAATATCTATCTTTATTTGAAAAATTTAACAATTCTTCCTTAATTCACCTATATCAAATTGACCCCAAGCTCAGAATCAGGTGAGGTCAAGAGTGGAAGAATTCACAACTGCTATCATCAAAATTCAAGAATCTGCATCAATTGAAATCACTGTATATTTTAAGTTATTTTTGTTAAAGATTTTGAAGCATTTCAAAAATGTATTAAATACCCCATTGCCTATGCATAATATTCATGAATAGCTGTTCAGTTAAGGCTGCTTTGTAAGAAAATCCAGAATATTTTTGGTATAAGTTCAGTGTAAGAGTTGTTAATATTTATGAATGAAATCCAATATACTAACAGATTGGTTTGTAATTGACCTGACAGCCAGTCAGTCTGGTTCACACTACAAATGTTTCTTTCCCTTTCTTATTGTAAATAATTTTAGCAAACTGGAGTTTTGGCCCTTTGGTTAAAACCATTGCACTATATAATATTCTACCAAAATTGCTAATTTGACCAGGAATGTAGATTCCTGATTTGACCAACCATTTCCACTTGTAATTGGAGTTTTTATCCTTGCTTAAAATAGCTTAAAACTGCAAACATGTTGTGTTTCTAATCAATAACTGATATCTGCATTATGAGCGGAATGGTTATGACTGATTGAGTGAATATCCTGATAACTATTGATAAAAATAAAATTCCAGTGGTAAATCTTTACTCCATGGATATGCCTATTTATGCATGGGTGAACAATGTAGAGTTAGATCAGCCTGCACATCAGTGCAGTCTAATATGGATATTCACTGTTCATGGATGTGCAGGCTGATTTGGATCTACACTGGTCAATCATGGTATAAAAGCTGTATCACATGAAGTACCGTAAAGGGTTAACTTGTTAGGATCATGAGCTAAATTTTAATCGCACACTGAAAATGAGAACCAGCATGATCAGTGTTTTATATCTAAAATAGGATAAATTTCAGACTCTCTCTCTCATGTGGTTAAACATGTGTTTTCCTCAATTTTCAAACTTAGGAAAAGTATTTTTTCATGACCCAGTTTTCTTTTCATTATTAATTTTTAAAACCTCAACGGTTTCTTAATCAATATAGATTCCAGTTTAATAAGGAGCCTCATTTTCGGACAAGAGTGGGGTATATTGGTCACACTATGTTGTTTTTCTCTTGTCACAAATAAAAAAGCTGGTTGAACTTTGATAAATGTACAGTTGTGCAGGAATATACAAGGTAATAAATGACAATGTACAGGTGAAGTCTACATGTCCATCAATCATTGTTTTCATTTTGTCATTCTATTATTCAGGTGCTACTGAAGATGCAATCAACCAGGCCCGTGAGGCATTCCATGCACACCTGGCCAGCAAGAAAGCCCAAGCCTTACAACCTGATTATACTGATGAGGAACTTCTTATGGAAGATAACACAGAATTCGATAGGGAATTTTCAGGTAATTAATAAGTATTGGAGCCTTGTCTGAAGGTTGATGTCACTCATAGTAATAACATCTTAAAGTACAGCTAACTTAGATGGCTTATTACGCATTGTGTGGAAAATTATATGAATTTTTTTAAATATTTGTTAAAAGTCACCAAATATGTTAAAATATAAAGATGACGGCAATGCCTAGCTTACCATGCAAGAGACAGACACAGTACATACCATTGGTATCCCCCCCAGAAAGGATTGTTCAGTTATGCCTGTATACTGTCACCCACAATGATTGATATTCTGCATTACGGTATTTGAAAAATTGGCATATTATCATCAAGGGAGGAAATTGAAACTGATAACTACACTGATGTGAAGTAAAGGGAGTCTTTTTACAGCTGCCACACAGCACTTAACTCTTTCCATTTTATACTGACCAAATAGGTTCAGGTGAACCTATCAATGGCCTAATTAAAAGTGATGATGTTCATTTGGGCTGGATTATATTGATAGTAAAAATGAAGTATGCATCGTGAAAAAGCATGTTCAGAAAAACAGCAGCTGCAAAAAGGTAAGAAAATGTATGCTTTAATACATTTTTACTTTTTAAAAGGGCACATCAAAAATAAGAAACAAAGAGAACACAAAGGTCACAGCCATGGAATGATTTATGGCAAACAATAATTTCCAACAGACCTATACATATCATTTGAAATATATGGAAATGTGACAGTACGAAACATCAGTTAGGCCCAGTTACACTGATTGTCGGTGCCCAATCGTTTATTTTGAGTTACTCGCTGTTTTGATCGTTTGTCATGCGTTATGGGTTACTGGTACAGTTTAATTCTTATCATTTTTCTATCGGTAGTACGTAAAAGCTTATCGGTGGCCCATCAGAGTTATCAGTTGTATACAGGTTTTCAGTCGGTGATATTGGTTGAAGATATTTTGTCGATCGGTGATAATTGGTTGTAGAAAGTTTGTCAATTGGTTATTTATAAAATATTTTCACGGCTCAAGAATTTTAAACGTGTCTAAAAATCCCAATCTGTAATTTTTCACCGACGAAAATCATCTTTCCCCCCAACACCAGTTGATAGGTGGAAAACAGGTGACCAATATTTGATATTGGTGTTAAATCCCTTGTCATCGGTTCACTCCATCATTTGGCTAAAAAATCTACCGATCAATCACCGATGGCTCTGTGTAACTGGGGTGCTATGCAAAAGACGCTCACAAGCACAGATAACACGATGAACTTTCTGATCCACAAGTGTTTTGGTCCTATTAATATGGGTCCAGTTTCAAACATATAACCCCAGATTTTAAACTGAAAATAATGGCATTTCACTTACAATTTAAATTATGTCTATTAAACTGGAACAGCATTGTTGTTCACTTACAGTAACTAGAATTTAGTTTAATAGAATATTTGGATTTTTCATGGTTGTTTTCACCTGTTAAAACTCAGGTGGGAGTTTTTTTTTCTGTGAAAAAGTAGTTATAAATTGTGGACTACAAAGATAAACTGTCTCATAACTGCCATAATTTTTAAATTTTAAAAGTCTCTAGAATGTAGGCCCTGTTGCGATAGGTGCTGGCTAGAACGGCCTCAAGTTAAAACGGCCTCATTTTGGTTAAAACGGCCTCACTATTTGGTCAAAACGGCCTCACATTTTTATTTTTTTGGTTAAAACGGCCACACTTTTAGTCAAAACAGCCTCACTTTTGTCTTTTCATTTCTAAACTGGTTGTCCTCTCTTTTGAAACTTTATTTTGTCTTCTGAACACGACTGGTCCACTTCTGATGACAACAGTATCCAAACTGTTGTTAAAGTTCTTAACATGTTGTTGTTTCATTTCTGAACAGATCTGGCGCCGTGATTAAAAAACTTTTCATTCTCAACTGAAATGGCTTCATTTTCCTTCAATATCAAAAATAAAACATTATGAACTAAAAACATGACAATTGATCTCTGTAACAGCTGTAGACCAACATCATGGCTAGATAGTTATTTCTTATTTGTGAAGGCTGTTAATGTTCTAGAAATTTTAAGTTTAAGCACAGATTTAGTTGAATATGAAAAAAAGTTTTAAAATCATGGTGCCTTGGTTGCAATAACCACACCATCTTAACTGTTCCTGTTGTTAAGGTTCTGAAAATGTGGTCATTTCATTTCTGAACAGGTTCAGTTGCAGTGTCCACACCAATCAAACTGTTGTTTTAAATGCTTATAAGGATGTTGTTTAAATTCATAACACGACAATTTCTGTCCACACCATCCAAACTATTTATTGAATTCTTGTAATTTTAGTTTGCTGCTGAACATGTCTAACTGTCTAAACGCTGGTTGAGATTCTTAAACTTAATTATTTCACTTTTGAAACTGACAATTTGTAATCTCTACTCCATCCAGATATGATGTGTTTTGAATTTGTGATTTCACTTCTAAACAGGTCCAGTTGCAATGTCCACCCCATGCAAACTGATAGCTCCGGGGGTAGCTATCAATGGTCTTATTTCGATTACAAAGACTGATCTTTACTATGAGATGGATGAAGACGATGCTGAGAACAAGAAGATTGATCCAAAGGTAAGTATGGGTGTACTGGTGGTAGTGCTTAGAATAAAGACAAAGTCAGTAGTTCATATTAATATGTTGCATTTTAGTGATACTTGCTAACTTAGTAAAGTTCAAGTAAATGTGTCCATGTGTATTCACAGGAAATTGTTGTTGATGTTACACCCAATAGTAATGATGAAGCGCAGAGATGTAAAATAATGTTCGTGGAGTTAATTTATTTGTTCTGTAATATGATAATGCATGCATGTTTTCCCACATTGCCATGACAGCACAAAGTTAGAAATGTGCATGATCTTAGAATATCCTTACATTTAACATATCCTTTATTGCAATAAAATACACCGTAACACGATATAACATAATAGCTGAATATCTTGTAATGTAAAAAACGTGATCACAATTACTTGTTTTATTGTGCAGAACATGAAACAAGTACTCCATCGATTCTAACTAACATGTAAGTGCTACATGTTGGAATTTCGAAATCATTTATTTTAACGGAAGGTATTCAGTCACTTTAAAATAAGTGGCATGAATTTTCTGTTTGATTTTGCGTTGAACTCGCGCATTTTGTTGAAGCAGATCATGAAGAATTTCTAGGTAAAGTTTGTCAGTCACATTGTTCATATTTTCGCTGATGGCACTGTTAATATTCTGTGATAGATGGTGCGATTCGTACTTTAATGCTTAAGACATCAGACACCAACTTGAAACTATTAGAAGAACAGTTTGCAACAGAATTAAACCCCTGATAAATATGAAATTACAATTCTGACAAGGCATAAGAAAAATATTGTAAATTATTACACAATATAAACGGATTGCTTAAAGTATTTCATGAAATAGAAAGGGCTCAGCGATCGGCCGCTGAAAATGGTTACTTAATTAGTGAATGAGCAAACAAACGTATTAAAACATTTAAGAAACTCAGCCTCCCCAACAAATTCAGGTAATTCAAAATAAGATATTAAATATACTAAACCTTGTTGGCAACCTTCTGTCTCTAGAGACAATGGAGTGTACACCCGAGTGTTAAGTTTTTTTGGGGGCTGCAGCGCCGGTTGTGGCTGCAAAAGTGGTCAGTGGTCGGTACCATAGTGGTAGCAGTGATAGGCTTGCTCCTCCCATTTGCGGTTCTTCCTTTCCTTGCGCTGGATCGCTCTCATCTCTTTGGCCTGCTTGACACAGATTTTGAATTTTTATGCCAGCTAGAGTGGCCGGAAGGTGCTGTTTCGAGATCTACTGTTTCGAGAACTGCTTGGTTGATGGTGCATGATCTTGTAGACATCCTTGTAGCGCAGGGAGGGTTGAACGTTTGGCCCTGTTCCGGTGGCAAGCTCGCCTTAGAGGATGTCCTTTTGGATGCGGTCATCGTCCATCCTGCATACATGTCCGATTCAGTGCAGGAGAGAGGTGGCGAATATGCTTGACATACCTGACCAGGCCAAAACATCTGCATTGGAGACGTGATCCTGAAAGGTGATGCCAATGAGTCTTCTGAGATTGCGCATGTAAAAGGCGTTCAGACTACGCTCGGTGTGTGTAAAGGGTCCAAGTACGCTACCAGGGTGATCAGCACGCACGAGCTTAATCTTTTTGTTAATGGTCAGCATGGAATTATCCCACACACGCTTTACTAGGCAGGCCATGGCAGTTGTCCACCAAGTGTGAGCGCCAATGGCAATTGTGGGAGTGGTCTGACATCCTGAAATAGATGAAAAGGGAACTTTGAAAGCCACCGAACACAACAAATATGAAAATACTGCAGGCTCAGTTTGATTGAGCCTGTTCATGGGCAGTAATGGGATTGCATATTACTGCCCACGCCGCCTAGCCCCGGGTTGAGCGCAACTCAGTATTTACACCAATAAACAGTACAATTTTGATCCATCCCAAACGATGGTATGCATACGGCGGTGAACATGGAACCTTCAATGAGGTATTTTAAGATTAATACCATTCTATGTTCAGCGGCGTATGGTTCCCAGATAAAAGAATGGGTTTGCCCTAAACGAGAAAACAATGGGCGGAACTAAACAGAATAGAATTTTGACAGGGGATCTTAGAATAAAAATCCTGCGTATCACAGACAACGCCAAAGACAAAATTTAAAAAGCAGGAAGTATATCCTTGGGGGTGATTGGACATTATCCAAAACCTTTTTGGCTGGGATATTGAAACCACCTATCTTTAAACTGGCCGAAATATAAAAACAAAAGTAATTTTAGAAGTATTATTTACTTAGTACACAAGTATCGTGCTCAACGACCTTCAAAGGACGTAACTGATAAAAGCACTGATTGAATGTACGCGGAGACTTTTTACAGCCGCCACACGGCACAAACAACGCTACTGTGATATTGAAATAGATGAAAAGGGAACTTTGAAAGCCACCGAACACAACAAATATGAAAATACTGCAGGCTCGGTTTGATTGACCCTGTTCATGGGCAGTAATGGGATTGCATATTACTGCCCACGCCGCCTAGCCCCGAGTTGAGCGCAACTCAATTTTTTACACCATTAAACAGTACAACTTTGATCCATCCCAAACGATGGTATGCATATGGCGGTGAACATGGAACCTTCAATGAGGTATTTTCAGTTTTATACCATTCCATGTTCAGCGGCTTATGGTTCCAAGATAAAAGAATGGGTTTGTCCTAAACGAGAGAACAATTGGCGGAACTAAACAGAATAGAATTTTGACAGGGGATCTAAGAATATAAATCCTGCGTATCACAGACAACGCCAAAGGCAAAGTTTAAAAAGCAGCAAGTTTATCCTTGGGGGTGATTGGACAATATCCAAAACCTTTTTGGCTGGGATATTGAAACCACCTATCTTTAAACTGGCCGAAATATAAAAACAAAAGTAATTTTAGAAGTATTATTAACTTAGTACATAAGTTTCGTGCTCAGCGACCTTCAAAGGACGTAACTGATAACAGCACTGATTGAATGTACGCGGAGACTTTTTACAGCCGCCACACGGCACAAACAACGCTACTGTGATATTGAAATAGATGAAAAGGGAACTTTGAAAGCCACCGAACACAACAAATATTAAAATACTGCAGGCTCAGTTTGATTGAGCCTGTTCATGGGCAGTAATAGGCTTCTTGATGCCGATAGAGATGCAAAACTGTGCATGCCTCCGCGAAAAGAGTAATTAGACACTGAAAGGCAGTTTCTTTGTGATCAGCGAGGGCTGCATCGTCGGCAAAAAGTCTCACATGAAGATCTTGCACACATTGGTCTTCGCTTTGAGGCGGAAAAGGTTAAATAGGTTTCCGTCGCTCTATGTGGAGGAAGATGCCATTTTCGGACTGAATGCATGGTGAATGAGCAGGGAGAAGAATATGCCGAAAAGTTTCGGGGCCAGGACACATCCCTGTTTCACGCTGCTCTTGATTGGGAAAGGCTTCATCGAACAGAACAGTACCGGACATATTCTCGTCGATCATCTTCAGAAGCTTGTGAGGGCATTCAATCTTGTGGAGGAGGGCAGAGGCCAGACCGACTAACCAATCAACCTTGTTGAGGTCAATGAAGGCGAGGTACAGTGGACATAGCTGTTCGCAGCAAGTGTCCTGCATCTGCCTGAGGGAGAACACCATATCGATGGTTAATCGTTTGGCCCAGAACCCACACTATAAATCAGGATACACAAAGTCAGCAACTACATGCAGGCGATGAGGACTACCCTGACGAAGGCTTTTCCCACGATGTTTAAGGTAGGGATCCCATAATAGTTGTTGCAGTTGATGCCGTCATCATTGCTATTTTCGAGCGTGACGATCATTACATCCCGCATGTCTTTAGGTTTTGTTCCCTCTTACCAGCACTGAAGCAGAAGTTCATGAAGGTGTCCAAGGAAAAAGCCCCCTTTGCGGGTTTCACAAACTCTGGTGGGATTCCGTCGCTGCCTGGTGCTTTTTCGTAGGACAGCGAGTCAATAGCCTTACTGAGTTCCTCGATGGTTGATGGTATGGGAGTCGAGTTCTTCCATGGCGGGCAGTATGGTGGTGTTCTAGATGGCTGTATGAGTGACGACATTCTCTGTAGAGTACTGCTACTCATAGAATTAATCCATCTCTCCATCTGCTCGCCACGGTCCTTGATGAGATCACCGTGGCGTGGACTTACGGGTGCGGTCTAAGTGACATGTCCAAATGCTTTCTTTATCTCCTCGTACATTTCACGGGTGTTCGCACAACATGCAGAGGTCTCCTTGCCACTGCTAAGCTTCGGCAGTAGCCTATGGCGCACCTAATGGCGACCTTTTTGGCGTTGTTGTGAGCTTCTCTTTAGGCAGCCAGTGTTTTTTTGCAAAATCCCAACGTGCCGTGGCGCTTTCTGAAGGCAGTCTTCAAGGGTCTTGTCGATGGCATCGGCGAACCGTTTGCGCAGCTCATGCTTTGAGGTTCTGGTCGTGTCGATGGCCGGCCCTTCTGCTTGGAGCGGTAAATTCGTCTGGGTCTTAGACGCACCGTGCTGACGACAAGGTAGTGATCACTTTCGCAGTCAGCACTATGGTAACTGCAAGTGTGGGGCACGTTGTTTAGCATAGTTCTATGATGTCGCCAAGACACTCAGTGGTGGGGCTTGGTGAGAAAGAATGATACCTGACCATACTGTACAAAATAAAGATTAGAACACGAATTACCATCAGTAGGCCATTATAATTTGACGAATAATGGACAATATAATCCCTTACCTCATATGAACTCATTCTAAGATGTAAGAATGGACTTACATACCACGTTAAAACTGCGCTGGTTATTTCTTGCCTGTGTCCAAGTAATATAACAATTTTGAGACTGGACACTTGTAACTGGCTTGGGGAAAAAATTATGTAATCAATTCAGCAGGCGCAATCAAAATACGATGCTTTTTAATACTAACGATTAACCTTCTTATCTTAAATCACATTAATATTAGTGGCATGCTTAAGCAAAATCATCATACATTGAGTAAGATCCATCTTTTATCACAGAATGTCTCGTGCCCGTGATAACCTCCCAAGATCTAGATGCCGTCACTCCATAGGTCGCGATCCGTGATAACCTTACTCGAACATCTAGTCTAACGTAGTCTACACTATAGACATGGATAATGTACGGGCGCCGGAATAGTCCGTCTGTGTAATTGGGTTGTCATGTTATCTACATACTGATTATGAAATACAACCCAAATGGAGTCTGCTTTTTGTAATCCTGGACGATAAATTTTGTGGAAATATCACATGCAAATTCTTCAAAGCACTCATAAATAGTTTGACATCGTGATATACTTGTTCGTCATTACAATGGGCGAATATATCTTGTTCTATTTAAGGTTTTTATCAATTCTTTAGCTTATACTTCTGTTCTAAGGAATATTGTCAACAAAACACAGTTCACTCTTTTTAATTATGACGTTTCGGGATAGGGCCTTTATCAAAATATTATCTATTATTATTTTCATAAATTCCATAGACCGAAACGTCATAATAAAGAAAGAGTGAAATTTATAACATTTCTGCAGTTCTACTTACTTTCTTCTCTATAATTTCGAAAGATACATAGTACTGTAATGTTTGATGTGCATATTTCAATTTTTATAGGGACAATTTTAACAATTATGTGACTTTATTTTTTAAACTTCAAATCATAGCAAGTTAGTTACAGCTGTTTCAGTGCTGTGTTCATTAAAGGTTGGCTCAAACATTAAATATTTACCACATTTGGACAGGTAGACAAATGATTTCTAGAAGGCCGGGATGAATAAGTTCACAGAATTGTAAGCGATGTGCAAGAGAAATTAATTGCGCATTATTTTCAAGCTAGCAAAATTAAGTTGAATTTTATGTTCCTCTGTTTCGTATACCTTTATACTTTAAGGTTATTAATGCCACATTATTGTCATACAATGCAAGAAGATGGACTCGAAACACCTGTTAAATGATATCTATGATATCTATGGCCCTTTACAAGAAGTCTTATGATTAATTTTATTATCGTTGTTGCAAATGATTTAAAGATACATTTCAGGTTAATTAATTTAAGAATCCATATATTACTTGAAAGTGACTAATGATCGCGTTGAAGCTCAGTATGGATATTCTATCCATGTATCCTTTCCTTGATTCTGTCCTACACTTTGCGTATATCACTTCCACAAATCTTAAAAGTTTTATTATATGCCTCTGATAAATTAGTTAAAATTACAAGGTACCCTAATCAATTAGGAAGCAAATCATTAATTTTAGCATTTCTCACTGACGGGAGCGACACACAAAATGTCACATGCTTGGAGAGACAGGATACTTTTATAGAGGTATGTAGGTAAACCAAGACCCCTTGTATTGTTCGCACTCCGCCTGAGTTTGGCTCAGGTTACTGTTAGATTTTCATCACGAAAGTATTTCTCCTCAGGTGTTGCTTTCATGTTGAATTGCAAGGTCAATTGAGGCCAAGCTAACAGGTCATTAACTGCTGTTTAATGATGAACAAATATGCTCTTAAAACTGATGGCTTTGCCTTAAGTTTTAGTATGTTGCACATAGAGTTTTGTTTTTATATTGAAAGGTTTTGCTCCTTGATTCTTTGCTTTTGGCAAGCGCACTATTTAAAGTGTTTACTCCTCATCGCACTGCCCATTAGAAAACATCGGGTTATATTAGGCGGAATGATGAGTAAAATTGATGATGTTGTTAACAGTATGCTTGTCACCCCTGTATCAAAAATGTCACTAGACCATTATTTTAGCTATAGAAGTTCTTTTAATAAATGATATGTTATGTCGACATTATCAAATATAATTATATATTGCAATTTAAGTAGTTTATTAAATTAATGAAAAATTAACTTCTTTCCTCAAGCTTACTCCGTGTGGCAATGTCCATAATTATAACTATGAATCAGCTTGCTGGCTGCAATACAAATGTTGTCATGAAATATGGGGAGGGGTGGGGGGGGGGGTAAAAAGGTGAAATATGCATATCAGGAATCGCCACATTCAGAAAAAGCAGCCTCCCCACACAGTCAAGAAATGGAGAGAGGGAGAGAGCATGGTTAATAAAATGATCTGTTTCAAGAAAGACACCACTAACAATAAACAAAAATGAGAACCCGAGGGGTTACCGCCTTGGAACGGTCAGTGGCAAATCAAATTGCCACTGGGGGTTTAAACCAGGTTCTAGGGTGCACCAACCTCACACTTGCCCCAACAGGTTCTCATATTACAAAACAAATACAAGTTGTCTTGGTGAAACAACTCCAACCCACTTAAAGGGAACTTTGAAAGCCACCGACCACGACACATACGGAAATACTGCAGGCTCGGTTAGATTGAGCCTGTTCATTGGCATTAACATGCATGCAACTGCACACGTCGCCTAACCCGGGTTGAGTACAATTTAGATCCATCCCAAAAGACGATATGCATATGGAGGCGGTATTTTCAGATGAACACCACTCCTTAATCAGCAGCGTATGGTGCCAGGATAAACGAATAGGGTTCCATTAACTTATAAACAATGGGCTTAACCGAATAATTATAATAGAATTAAGTGAAAATGATTAAAATTGTCAACTTAACACCGTTACAGACCAGTAGGAAATTAAAGCAAGTTTTGAACGACTTAAATGGGATCTCGTGAACTCGTACATGTAAACCCGTTAAAACTCGGCTTATACAGGAGCTCTGTGTCCTAAACAGTTATTTGCGTTTCTCTTACTGGCAATCAAATAAAGTCTGCAATGCTTGATTATTATCATGTTTGGTGGCTTTCGCTGATCTCTTTTATATATCCGATCCCTCACATCAGATACATAATAGTGATTGTCTTTTCTGTCCTTGACAAATCTTGTCCAAAGCTCTCCGTGTACTTTACTCTATTTCGGATAGTGTTTATGCTTCAGATAGTTGATATAGGTTAAAATTTGTTGATGAATCCAGTTTTTAGAGCATTAAAATTTCATGCAAAATTGACAAACGTTTAACCTTTGTAAGTCGGATGTGTCGCATTTAATAATTATATCTAGGTAGCTGGTTCTCCTTTTATTGTTTGTGGCGTCCCATTTGAATTGACATACTTATAACAAACATGCTCTCTCTTCCTCTCTTCTTTTTCGCTGCGTGATGAGGCTGTGTTTTGTGAGTGTGGCGATTCCTGATATTCATATATTACTTTTTTCTTCAACCCGCAAGAAAAAACTTTATCCTACAGCATTTATATTAAAAACAAATTTAAATGTTTTAATCCCCCCATAACATGTGTGCTCAAATTTATAAATTTAGCTAAAAAGACTAAAGTGGGTTGAAGGTGTGATGTCTTTGACATCGAGTGTTAACGAAAAACAAAATTGCACTATGTGAGAAGGAGTTCTGTTTATCAACGACATATTCAAACCCCCAAAGACATCTACAACAAAACTAATTTCTGTCTTCATTCCAACGTTAAAGATATTTTCTTTTTACTTATTTTTTACAATATTGGTGGCATAGTTGTCAACGCTTACGAGACCTTAATTGTACGGTGGATGAAATCATCGTGCCAGTACATTAAAATGTCTGATTGGTCACCCTTATCAAATTCTTTACAGTCGTTTATCGTTTACTTGTTTGTTCGGACAATTTGATGACACCATAACAAATGGGAAAAGTTTCTAGCTATGAGTTGCCTTTTGAAACAATTAGCAATTACTGAATATATTAACCATGAGGCAAGAGATATTGAAATTAATATCAGTTAATATGTTATTTGAGATGTGAAATGTATGCAGACATAGTTGACAGTGTCGGATGAATTTACGAGCTTGTGGATAATAGTTTTGTTGGTTTAAGACAAGTAAGATACGTGTGGTCCCTTTGTTACTCAGCTAAATATTGTTAATAGTAAGTACGATATAAAAATACGTAAGTATTTATTGTCATTTGCAAAAATGCTATATTGTTTTTTATATGTTGGTTAGTCTATAATTTCAAGTTACTAACAATAATCTATTGAAACAAACACTGTCGTGAAAACATAATTTTCGTCTATTTCAAAAAAAGTGAAATGTGCATATCAGGAATTGACACATTCAGAAAAAACAGCCTCCCCACACAGCCAAGAAGAAGAGAAGAGAGAGAGAGCGTGGGTAATAAACTTTAAAATTCAAAGCACACTAGCTTTATAACGCTAAAATCGATATAAAATAATTAAAACAACAATACATGTTTTTTATATTTATTATTAAGTTTTACTAAGAAAAAGTCATAAAGACTTATGGCTTACTAACGTTTTTGTGAAAGCGGCTTATTATCCTGGTGTCACGTATTTTGACGCACTTAAGCTCTTAATCCAAAACACCTTTTTAAATTGAATGTTCATTTTGAACTAAACATTACTATCATGAACGTACATCCTTCCTTATTTGAATAAAACTGCAATTATGAAAAAATATCAAGAATTTTCTTTAGAGCAAGAAACAAACATGACAACCCCCAAAATGCTAACTTTGGTTTTCACCCACATATTTTGACGCATGTAATGTAACCACATTTCTAATTAGTTAAAAGTAAGTTTACACACTCTCTTGCATCTGGCACAACAAAAGAACATGAATGGTGTTATTTAAATCATTTAGAATAAGTTTTCGACAATTTTTGTATGGTAAAAAATTGGGAAACAGAATTTTATTAAAGATTCTGCATCTAGTGTGCTTTAAGTGCGAAAAGACATCACTCTTGGATGACTGACGGTATCTTTCCTGTTTTCCATGACTAACCATATCTCCTAAAGTAGTGTCCTTTGCAGTTTTAATATTTTGATATTGTAGAGTGAAAAATAACAATGATGATAAATTACAAATGAAGGTTAAAATGTATGGAAACAATAGAACATGTAAGGGATTTACAAAAAGGACAAATTTTAGAACAACATCATATTGCACTCATGCCCATCACATGACTGATGCTAGATTTGTCATTTGTTGCAAACAAGAGGAAAATTTGTTTTAAATTGTGTAAAATGGTACAAATATTAAGGATTTAATCAACAAGAGAAAAAGTATTAAGTAATTCGTGTTATTTTTACTATATCATAAAACAATGATATTTTACTGGCTTCAGTTTTCATAATTTACACACTTTAATTTATTAAATGGTCAGATGAATGTTAACTTATCATTTTGCAGCATAATTACATCATTAGGAAATCACATATTTAGAAGCTAGGTGAAAACAAACAGTGCGTCAAAATATATGGTGCGTCAAAAAAAATGTGGTGTGATATAATTCTGACACTCTACTATTTAAAGAGTAAGGACACCTACCCTACTCACACGTTTGAATGGTCGTTTCAGGGAGATATTTTGACTCCACTAACATTGTTTTAAATATATCACTAAACAACAAGTGAATGAAATGTTAAGAAAATGCTAGGTTTGCGATGGTATTTGTCAGTATCTGGTTGAATATGTAGAAACTGACCGTTAAAATGCATAGTATGAAATTATTGAAAACCTGAAGTATGCATATCAAAAATCGCCACACAGATGAACACATGATTATGAACAAGAATACAATAAGATTAAAAGCTGTCAGAGTTATGGTTTTGCCAAATACACTTTGGTTATGATGGTGAAGAAATGTACCAAGTTTGAGAGCTGCAGCTCTTTTACTCTTTGAGATATAATGAAAGCTGGACAGCAACGTTTACCCCGAAGCCGATATCGACAATTATATTGGGCGCGCTCGATTGGGCTGTCGGAACTGTGCCAGAATCAAATTCCGACTCTTCCACAGAATCTGCCAAACGAGTGAAATTGGCTGTCGGAACTGAATCATGTTAGGTCCATATAAAAAGTGTCACATAATGGCATGTTAATTATATCTTTTGAAGTATAAAGAACTCCGAATAGTCTTAATAAGCCATACTGAATAGTTTAACTAAGTTTTATTAGCTTTTAGATCAGTTAACAAAAAAGCAATGTTTATAATTTACTGAAAAATAACACTATTTCTGGTATTTCTGTTGGTGAAATTCTTGGCAGAGTACTGAAATGTAACCATTATCTTATTTTACGGCAACAAAACAATATCTAAAAACATATTTCAGTTTGGTGCAGTATAAAACACTGACCGATTCCATTCACACCACCTATTTCGATGGAACGGGTAGAACGCTGCCAGAACACAGTTCCGACGCACTCGATTGAAGTTCTCCCTGTTCTAACAGTCGGAATTTCCAATCGAGCACGCCCATTGAAAAGAATTCCTCCTCATATCATTCGTAAAGTGGAGAAAATTAAAAATCACCCCACAATAATTTTGCAAAGTGTCATGTTTTAACGGTGTGCAGTATTGTAATAGATGAAAAGGGGACATTGAAAGCCATCGAACACGACAAATACGAAAATAGTAAAAATATTGTGGCTCTTTTCTGCCATTAGCTGCTCAGCTTTTAGTTAAGAAAAACACTTTGATCATTTGAGGCATTAATATAATTAAATTGTCGAAACAATAATTTTGAGCGAATATTAATTGGAAAAAAAACTTCTTTCTAGAGTTCGATAGCCGAAAAAACCTTTTGTTTTCGTTTTTTCACTTAAGAAAATTGTATGCGGGATATCTCGGCTTTAACCCTTATTATTTGCCGAAAGCGGCTCACCGTATTCAAAACAGTTACCTTTAAATGCATACATAAATGACAGTCATAGAGCTAGCTTTCAACTTCAATGTAAATTATGTCGTAAATAAATCATTATAAAGGTAATTTAAACAATAAGAATATGTTAATTCTTACAATGCTAACAGTGTGGCCGTATAATATCAACAGGAAGAGATCCCGCCACAACTTTCAATTCAACTATAAAAATAATAAAAACCCCTATAACGTTTTTCATTCACTCAGTTCTAAGAAAGCGGAAGACGTATTGGTAAAAACAGATTCTAAAAACAAACAAAAAATGTTATGAACACTGAATTCCATGCTTGAAATAAACATAAAGAAACTAACAGGAAGGCCAAATGGACCTTAATCGCTCACCTGACTCTTGGATATATGACTAACAATATAACAAAACACGAATAAATTGAAATTGACTTTACAAGATCCTGATCAACAATTTGAAAATCTGCTTTGTAGTTATCAGCCTGACAAGTTCGCAGCCATCTAAAACTATCACAGCTACCACCATTACTGTTGTTGTTACCTGTTGCCATCCTGATATGCTTATTTCACTTTTTATAATATTGCGCAAATGTAGCCTTAATTGTAGCTTTTATAAATTCTGTGATAATCTTTTTTATATTTTTGTACCAGTCAAAATATTCAGATATATGCAAAATAAAATGGTTCAGTCTGCTAAATTGCACAAATTAAAATGCAAGAAGACAATTTTGATAAATGCCCACATTGTAAGAATATGTAATTATAGATTCATACAGCGCATATTTCATCTTTAATGATTAGTTCATTATCTATAGATGTTATATTTTAATTTATGTTTTTGAAACAAAGAATTGTTGCTATTTATTACCTTGTATAAATACGCACCTGGTGTTGTTTATTGATGGCTGTATTTCCTTTTGTAAACTTTAAAAGACATTTCAGACCTGTGACACCTTTTAAAAACAATTAGAAGTTCCTTGATTGTGTCGCCTGCGATTTACTTTTGAAACCCTTTTAAATAAATGTAACCTGAAATTTTATTTTGCTTGTTACTTAGAATTTTTTATTCTTTTACAACGTCAATACTTGAATTATGTCATCTAAATTAACAAAGTTATTCTGTTGTGAATGGAAATTCTTTAAAATGACAAACCTGAAACCTAATTTTGCTTATAACTGGAATATGTTAGCTGCACAAAGAAAGCTATATTTTAAAACAAGAATGATAATTACATGTAAGTATAGGTTATAGTTTATTTTGAGGCTTGTATGAAAATTAAACGGTCAGGCCCAGCGCAGCTGGGCGACCGTTTAATTTTTCATACAAGCCTCAGCTGGGCGACCGTTTAATTTTTCATACAAGCCTCAAAATAAACTATAACGTATATAATGGTCGAAATTATTTTTGTAACTGACAAAACAGTCGCCGCCTAAATAACCATATATGGGTTTGCAAAATCAATAGTCAAAGTGAAGGTAGTTTTGTCATTCAATGGCCCGTAAACATACTGAGAGAATATTTTAGAAAGTGAATTATGAAATTTCTTTATCTGAAAACACCATGTGAACATTACTGATTCTCAGGAAAAAAAACTGTGTAGCAGTCTATCATTGCTTTGAGTAACAAGGTTTCAACCGTGGAAGTTCCATTTTACCCTTTATTCTTTAAGAAAAATTTTATAGCATGGTAAAATAGTTTATTTCCGGATCAACGGGCACATCCGTGTAGTCTGATCACGACCGACACTTCTCCCTGTTAGATTCACTAGGTTATTTGTGACAAAAACGTGTAAAATACTGATCAGATGACATTGATTTAATAGGTGATCTTGATCTAAACTGGTCGCCTATGTGATAACAGACGTATATATGAAATAAAGAGTTAAGAAATTTAAGAAGATTATCATTAGCCAAACAAGTTCAAGCTAGATTATTTATAAGATTTTCCTTTTTTCAGACTCTCTAAGTCACGCCTCCTTGAACACTGTTGAAGATCGTCGACGAACTATACATGTTTATCAATAAATGTTCGAAAAATATTACGGAGGAAATCGACCTATAATAACACATTCCAGACGCGCGACTTTATGAGAATTATGTTTCGTAATATTTGAAAAATACTGCATTGTCATTGGCTCAAAAATAATTTCAACCATTATAAGATTATAAGCACAGAATACGAATCAATATACTGATCAAAATTTGCAACTACAAGGCAATTTGGCTTACTTTTGTCGTTGATGTTGGGAGCCTCCTGAAGAAACTATACTATAAAATAAAAATAAAGTCTGATCACTTTTTAACTGAAATTGAAGTATTTTTTAACTGAAATTGAAGTATTGCAATGCAATTTTAATAACGTCTTTTAATGAATTTTATCATATATTATAAAATAAATGCCCACTTTTCAACGGAAGCAGGCGACACATGTTTTTGGAACTCAAAATTTTAGTTATTCTTTAAGTGAAATATGCACAGCAGAAAAACATTAAAATGTTCATACACCACAAGAACAAATGATTGATTTTTTTTAATTATTATCAGTTAACATCCTTTACAGTAATATTATGAGGTATTGTAAGCTGATCGTGGGATTCGGTTTTCTATGGTGATTTCTATGTTCACTTCTAATAAGTTGGATGGCTGCCGTACGTTCGATTAAAATTAAAAAATATAACTGAACTAAACTTTTACAAGGTAGAAATATTTGCAATCCGGACATTTTGCACTTAAGCAAAAAAAAAATGCTATAATGTAACTTAGTAGTAAAGTATTGTAAAATTAAATCTTGGCGCCATCAGAATTTATGATGGGCAGACAAAAGAATAGGGGGCGGTGCGGGTTCAGTATCGTATTACGAATTGATGAAAAATAAGAGAAATTGGCCTTCTAATTCGTTCAACGGGTGCCTCTAATGTGGTGTCTAGTTTCTTCAAAACTTGTGTGAGCACCGGAGCGAGCTGTAGTGTATGTCGAAGCAATTATAGACTGCCTTGTTTTCTCGCATTATTAATTTATTGCGATAAACTTACACTGTAGAAATTATTGAGAGTCGAATTTCCTTTGCCAAAGTGATATATGGCCCCACATTTCTATGCTTATTTATGTAGTTTTCGTAGACTTTTGACAAGCCTTTGATGGAAAGGAAATTCTTTTGAATGTTAAGTGTCTACGTAATTAGTAGCCATGTTAATTGATTTGTAATGAAATTTTGTGTTGATTGCAAAATGAAATAATGTCCGACAGCAAATCATAATTGTGCAAAGCCATTTTGATAGTGCATTATTTTGCATTTTTGAAATGGCATTTTTCATTGTCAGTTTTCTGTCAAATTAAGCATTTATAATTATTAGTCGGTTAAAAAAGTAATGATTTGTGATAAAACTTGTAATAGTATACTGTTGATGCTACGTTTTGGGGATTCTGATAACATCAGCTGGGATATTATTGATTATTACGGTATAATCACCGGAGTTAATCGCTTCGCAGTTCGAATTTCTCTAAGACTCTTTGAAGGAAAGTTAAGCGTTTCTCATAAATTTTGAAATTGAGTGATAAATTTGGTTCAGCTCATTGTTTTAAATGACATAATTACAGTAATGTTGTCAATAAAATCCCAGATGATTGGATAGAAAGATGTAGTTAGACATCTCTTCATCAAACAAACGGATGGTCTCGGTCTTACAGTGAAGAAAATAGCTGAAAATTATAGAAATTATCCGATTATGTCGATCTCACTGTGTAATTTCTGCCATTTATAAAGTCATACATAAAGGAAAACGGATCATTTTCCTGCCACTCATTTCGTTTATATCGTTTCCGTAACACGGAATTCGTCAGATATCATACTGCTTTCCTTTAAAACTTTCTTAGTGTATTAATTATATTGTGTGTTTTTCCATAAAGGTAAAACATATTCATGTTAGAAAATGACATGTCCAGAAAGCGCAGGCTACCTAATCACAAAAAAATCAAGTATACGGGAGTTTTCAAAAAGTATCGCCTAAAATGGACAGCACAAATAATTCTCGCTAAGAATTTTAAATAATGCGCGTTAGTAAGTTTTAATGTATAAGGCCAGAGAAAAAAAATTAGATTCTCAACCGTATTTTGGGACAAAAGGGGCGGGTGGACACTTTCTATTTTTTATTTACAAAATACCTGATAACAGAACTAAAACTAACTTAAAATTTTGAGAAAATGGCACTTATAGTTACCAGAACCTTTGGTGTAGAATATTCGTCCATCTTTTCAATTTCTTCCAAAAAATCATGATAAAAACTTACAAAAGTAGCAGGTTGGTGCCTATTCTTGCTAGAAAAGCCATACCAGTCTTTACTCAACCTGGGGCTAGGCGGCGTGGGCAGTAATTTGCATTTCCATTACTGTCCATGAACAGGCTCAATCAAACCGAGCCTGCAATATTTGTTTATATTTGTCGTATTTGATGGCTTTCAAAGTTCCCTTTTCATCTATTTTAATAGTGACACTATCACCTTCGTTAAGTTTTGAAATGATGAACATTTTATTTAATTATTGTCGGCCATGTTTTTTTCCACATCCGGGATGGTCTAAAACCCGTTCTGTCCAGAACGAATTTTTTACCAATACATTTTTTAGGGCGGGTGGTTTTGGACAGGGGCGGGCGGGGATGAGAATCTTATATATTTTTTTTCTATTGCCTAAATAAAAGATTTATTGTAATATGATAACAGAATTAATAATTGACCTACACACCTGTTCGTATTTTTTATGTTTAATCCATATTGTTTCATCGACAATAGTACATATGCAATACATTGTGAACATTCACAACATAATTGAGAAGAGAGTTACAATAACTTGTAAAATCTCTCTCTCTCTCTCTCTCTCTCTCTCTCTCTCTCTCTCTCTCCTGAAATATATTTCATTGTATATTATTATCTTGTCTCAGAACTAAAAAAATAATACATGCATATCAGGAATAGCAACACTTAGAAAACACTTTAATGAAGGAGAGAGGAAGAGTACATGGGTTTATAAACGATCAATTTCAAACACGACACCACAAACAACTAAAATTAGAACTTGAAAAGATGAAAATGCAGTCGCATTTAATTGTCAGCCACCCAATGCTATATATGTTCAACCAAAACTTTGTGTGCACTTGTTACATACAAGTCTAGCATTTGTTTGGTTTATTGTGCTATATAAAAGAACTTTTTAACACTTAATTTGTGGTAGTTCCCTCCCATCAGTATGAAGTGTCATAAGAACAATCGACTGGTGTTAAACGAAGTAAGAACCGATAAAGTCAAGACAGGCCTATCAACAACTCGATTTCTTTCTTCACTTTGTATTAACACTTCTTTAACAAATTACACTTGCTACTTTCAATCAGACAGGTAATTATTCTTGCAAATGTCATCGCGCTTGAAAGCTTCGCCTTTTGTTATGATTAGAAATATGATGAAAACGTGAGTAAATCGTCAATGCGGGCCTTTTCAAAGTAAATCAATGAGAGACGTGGTTAATTAGCACATTTAGCTGACTAGGTTTTTATTTTGTAATTGAAATACTCACTTCCTGAAATGGAAAATACCTGAAAGGCTCACCCTGTTCGTGGACTAGGCTTATTTACGATTCTTGTTAATCCGTTTATGGTTTCATATTACTGATTAAAATGAGACCTTGGTAACTTGTTATATTCAAAGCTATATTTATGAACTGTCCAGTATTAAATTTTAATTCCTTTCATCACATAATAATATTATGTTGAATAATATTCGAATAACCGAAGACAAAGGACAGTTGAAGAATTTGTGAAACGTTCATCCAAAATGTTGAACTGCGTTTGTTCAAAGTATTCCGTTAAAATAACGTATTAACAGAGTGTATTTTTTTCGCATGACTGAAGCACTGAGAGATCTTATCAAAAATGTCAGCCTATTTCTTCCTTTTTGACTTGAGAAATGTTTCCAACTATGTTTGCTTGACAGTGACACTGATTACGTAATTTTGTCTCCCATCGCATGTAATAGACCTCCACCAATTTAGATAATTGATAGCATAAGGCGGAACATACCTTCATGTTTTCCATTTTTCCTGGCATGCTAAACCTCTTCGGCGCCACTGTATCCCATATTTCTGTCTTCCACCTGATCAGTGGTAAAACGTTTTTTCTTTAGTATGCAGGCAACCAGGCATTTACAAGATTCTCACTTCCGGTACAAACTTTGTGTCAGTGGCTGACGGGCTGATGCTTTTTGCTTTTTTCACGAATGTTTCCAATTGCATTTTGTAGATAAATCCTCGTTATTCTAAGTTTTGACAGCCTGAACATTCCTAACGTTGGAGGTTTTGTTTAGTTAGCGTTTGTAAAACAATGGTTTTGACATTTATAAACAAGGATTCCAGCTTCTGTCTTCTGAAGATTGTACCTTAAGTTTTTAACAAACCAATGAATGTTTTAACATTCGATGTTAGTGTAAGCAGATTGATACAATTTGTACTACGTCCGTCTTCAAATAATACATTATTTGTCCATATATTAGTGTGGTCACAGCTAGCAGTTTATCAATTGCAAGATACGATATCACTTAACTCAAACAGGCCCG
The DNA here is from genome assembly GCA_038501625.1 of Corbicula japonica. NCBI lineage: Eukaryota > Metazoa > Mollusca > Bivalvia > Venerida > Cyrenidae > Corbicula > Corbicula japonica. Next base: position 347,929 of record JAZAYU010000346.1, on the reverse strand, counting down.
GACCTTAACAATTCGACGTTTCTCGGCCCTCTATACATCGGTTTCAGCTATATTGTACCTGCCAGATTGTTTCTCTGATAATGATAATAGTAATAACAACTGCCCTGCCACAGAATAGTTTACGACTACTGCTAAAATGTACCTTCATTAGTCTTATAATGAAGTGTATTACAATGAAACCTCTCCACTGTGTCTCTTGCGATCTATATCAGATAAAAATAGTTAAAACCTATGCGGTGTTACATAAGAATACACTGTCTATCACGGTTATCCGCCCAACATTTGGGAGGAGGGGCCGGATGTATGTGGATAGGCGCTGTCGCCGTACGGGTTCGTATCCCAGCGGACAATAATTATAATCAAATAATGCTTCAAATAGCAGGCACGTAGTAATGAAAATAATTTATCTTCAGGATTTTATAAATGATTAATATTTACTAAGAAATATGTGTTAGTTATGACAACCATCAGGAAATTATCTAGTAAGGTTAACGTACTTGCTGAAGAAAAACTAGAAAATCGCAGTCAATAAATGCAAACGAAACAAATAACTTTTATGTTAATGGGGGAAATATTCATTTCTCTATTATGAACCTTGTGAACACAACATTACAAAAACAGCTTGTAAAGACTATTCAATGATATTTAGATTGACATTTGCAAGCCAATTTAATGGACGCCCTCTCAATTTGTCAGCACTTGAAAGGCTTACAAAGAGAGGATAAACCGATCTTTAACAATAGAAAAA